>JARKHS020015735.1:0-221912 GCA_030143305.2 Amblyomma americanum
GATGTATGGTCACGAGATACAAAGTCCAGTAACGCAAATTGCACTTTGTTCCGTTGTGGGAACCGACTTTTATCAACTGCGTTTTCTCCATTCGGGGAGGGCTCATTACATGTTCGAGGAAAAGAATTCACCCAGTGCATTATTATCTTAATTTACTGCATTGCGGCTATGTAGCGATAGCAAATCGCATGTGTGAATGATAACTGTAAACATCGGTTAAACATGGGTTCGAACCCGACCGCGGCGGCTGCGTTTTTGTGGAGGAAAAACGCTAAGGCGCCTGTGTGCTGTGCGATGTCAGTGCACGTTAAAGATCTCCAGGTGGTCGAAATGTTTCCGGAGCCCTCCTCTACGGCACCTCTTTCTTCCCTTCTTCTTTCACTCCCTCCTTTATCCCTTCTCTTACGGCGCGGTTCAGGTGTCCAATGATATATGAGACAGATACTGCGCTATTTCCTTTCCCCAAAAAACCAATTATTATCGGTTAAACATCGTTTCATACGGTGATACCTACTGAAAGTTCTTCGCTTAAGACAGAGCTTTTTTAATATACTGAGAAAGCATGATGCAACAGAAGCACTTTCAAATGCTTCGTCTCAATCTAAAACGGTAAACATTGTCTACAAGTAATAAGAATGTTTTACATTTCTTTGGCCTGAGCGCTGTATTACATGTTTATGTTCCTAGTGTTTGCGTGTTCGTGCGTGCGTGCGTGAGTGTGTGCGTGTGTTGAGGGAGGGGGGGTTGGCTCCTTAATCCTCACATCACTACCTCCCAGTCGATGACCCTTTAGTGTTTTTAGATGAGGACATTCGTTTGTCCCGCATAGGAGCCGAGCAGGCCCAGGCCGCCAGAGCACGGCCGTCGCCCGAGCAGGCTGTTCGTCAAGCCCGCCGCCCTGCACAGGAGAGAGATGACGACGTGAGCAGCTCCGACGCGACCGTCTCGCCAGAGCCCCCTTCCGACTCGTCCAACACAGCGTCGTCGCCCAAGGAAGGCTCTGGCCCCGTGACCCCGCCTTCCGACGAGGAAGCTTCGGCCTTGTTGCTGGACGTGATGGAAGACACGCAGTGCGATATCGTCGCCTCCATTCTGGCCTCCGTGCAACGCTCGGTTCGCGAGAGGACAAACACCTCGTACTCTTTTAGCGGGTATGAAACATTCCCAGCTATGCTCCTGGGGGTCAAAAAGTGCACACTAAAGCGGCACCACTTGGCAACGTTTGAACTCATTCTTCTCTTTCGTGCCCTATGTATGTGTAGAGCACACGTTAGACACGAAGTTGTTTGGCTAAACTGCACTCTCGCCATTAAAACCTAATCAGCATCGCTATCGCCACCTTAATCACGCGTCCCCTAATGCGTACCCATGTGTGGGATGGAAAGAATTTAGCACAGCCCGTTATGTCACATTTTTACATGTAGGATGTGAGGGCTCCGTCGTGCCAGTTGGTTCGTTGCCTCAGCGCGCTTGCGCATGTGCCGACTGCGCCAAGAATAACAAGGCAAGCGACGATCTTGTGTCGCGCTCTATCCGCCGGCAGCTGAGAGGCAGGTGACACCAACGGCGCCGGTGCGCGATGTGCCAAAGAATCCCAATAGTCCTTACGAAAACTCGTGACTTCCGACATGTGGTGCTTTGGTTGTCCGTAACTGCTGTTACGTGTTTGCTGCAGCCTCCTTATTCCGCATCGTAGGTACACAACGCGCCATTAAGAGCAAGCTAAGGATCCTGCCAATGAAGCAAATCCTCATGAAACGGAACTTGAACCGAACCTACACTAATTTTTATCAACTAAGTTGAATTAAATTTAACTACGTGAACTTTTTTTGCGTTCAGGCTTAAAGAGACCTCTACAGCAACTCGATATTATGATGTGTTCCATGAACGTTAGGAGCAATCTCTGCTTTCGATGTATTCACTACACACTTTGACACCATGCAAGAGAGATGGGAGCAGGGAGCTCTTTCGCCGTTTGCTCGGTGCCGAACGATAGAGTCTGATGGTCCAAGACATAACGCTACTCATTTTTAAACCAGCCAGAAGACGCGACACAAAGGAAGAAGCAAACAAGACGAGGCTGGACTAACAACTGAAGCTTTATTGAAAGGAAGAAAACAACGAAGACTCGCACTGAGATGCGCGCGCACATAAGCCGTATCAGTGAAAGGGCACACGAAAAAATTTTTCAATGTCAGGGTCTTACTAACAAGTTATCTAAAAAGGCAAATTCCTTAGCGTGAAGGTTTACCGACGGCTTAGCCACACACGTGTCCTTAGCCTTAGCAATGTAGAAGGCTTCAACTATCTCGCGACAGATTTGTTTTTCATTTCTATAAACTACAGTAGTGTCGCTGAAGTCAGGCGTGCAAAGAGACAGATCATCGTCCGATTTGCATTCTCGAGATTGCACGTGCAACGCCAGATTAGAGTTCGCCTTCCCACCCAGAGAGTTAGAATGCTCCGTCAGGCGCACATTTAGACATCTGCCCGTCTGCCCGTAGTAGCATCGACCACAAGGTAGCGGAACGCGATACACCACATTCTTTCTGCAAGGGGTGAGCCGTGTCTTATGTGACACTGTGCATCGGGAACGATCACTTGATGTTTTATCAAGCCTCCTTTTTACGCTGGCGCACAAGCCTCCTATCTTGTTTTTAGCTGTGAAGACAACGCCAACGTCATACTTCGCCGCAAGTTTCTTGAGTCGGTGTGAAACACCATGGAGGTAGGGAAAGGCGGCCACCTTTTTTCGCCGCACCTCCACGTCAGCATCTTCCGGCCCCGTGTTGCTCTTTCTCCGGCCCCGTGAGGACTCATTCTCGCAGCAGGTTTCAAAGTTAATGGCAGCTGGGTTTCCAACTGCCCACCTTGCCCGCTTGTCTGAACGTGTTTTGACTCGCTTGAGACATGCACGGCTCACCCCTTGCAGAAAGAATGTGGTGTATCGCGTTCCGCTGCCTTGTGGTCGATGCTACTACGGGCAGACGGGCAGATGTCTAAATGTGCGCCTGACGGAGCATTCAAACTCTCTGGGTGGGAAGGCGAACTCTAATCTGGCGTTGCACGTGCAATCTCGAGAATGCAAATCGGACGATGATCTGTCTCTTTGCACGCCTGACTTCAGCGACACTACTGTAGTTTATAGAAATGAAAAACAAATCTGTCGCGAGATAGTTGAAGCCTTCTACATTGCTAAGGCTAAGGAGACGTGTGTGGCTAAGCCGTCGGTAAACCTTCACGCTAAGGAATTTGCCTTTTTAGATAACTTGTTAGTAAGACCCTGACATTGAAAAAATTTTTTGTGTGCTCTTTCACTGATACGGCTTATGTGCGCGCGCATCTCAGTGCGAGTCTTCGTTGTTTTCTTCCTTTCAATAAAACTTCAGTTGTTAGTCCAGCCTCGTCTTGTTTGCTTCTTCCTTTGTGTCGCGTCTTCTGGCTGGTTTAAAAATGAATACTTACCAACTCGCCCAGTCCTCAACCTTGTTGAACATAACGCTACCACATTTAATCAAACAAACTTCAGTTACTTTTCAAATATTTTGACCTGATATTGACTCAGCCGTCTTGTAGAGTGCATTTCAAAAGTATGACAGGGGCAGCGCGTGGCGAAGCAACCACATGTGAATAGCGCTAATTCAAACTTCAGTCTCGCTGATTGCAACAACTACCCTTTACTTCAAAAGCGTGCTATACGTTGTCAAATACAGCACTGGTGGTGAAAATTATCGTCGATTTGCATTCTTCGCTTTCACTATTTACAAGCCTGCCACCGAAGCGCTTTTTTTCGGTGTCCGCTTGATTGGACACGCGCGGTGGGCACCATGCGCCCTCCAGGAAAGCAAACTGGACCTGTCAGACATTTCTTCAAGCAAAAGCATTACCGTAGGCTCTAATTTCAAGCAAAAAAAGGCGATGTACTCACGATCAGCTCAGGACCTTAGATGGGCTTTGCAACCTTTGTCAACAGCAAGCGCAGTGCGCGTACGCGCAATAGGTCGGCCCACATTGCAATGTTGGAAGCATGTCCACGATCGAACAACTTAAGTAGTTTCTAGACGTTGTGACCGCAGAAATAGTCAGCACGGACCCGCACAAACAGCAAATCACATGCGCGGTGCTGGGGAAGCCGGCTAAAGCACCCCGCTTCTATTTTCAGCCGTCGCCGCTAGGAGGCTTTCAGTGGTGCCCTTCAGTGATGCACAGGAAGTATAGGCTCCCTAAAGACTTCCCCATCGGGCGCAGGCAGATGTCAGAAAACCTGCCTTGGGAATGCTGGTAAAAAGAGCGGAAAGATCTTGACTCCAGCTAGGAATATGGCTACTACAGGGGAACGCTTATTAGAGAGGTCAACAAGGTCTAGACGTGCCTTGTAGGTTGCATGATGGTGACATCAAGTTTTCGTCCCGTTTTAGGCACCTTATATGTCCCTTATGGGAGCTCTATAGATAACTGCCTGCTTAATAGTGGGCTGCAGGTGCATTGTGTCACTGACGCACTTTCAGGAGTCGTACACATGCCGAGCTTCTCCGCTGCCTTTCGGAGATGCCAAGAAGACAGCATTTTTTTTTTCATTCTCTTCCATAACCACCCTCTCTCTCACACACAGGACAGAAAAACTGGTTCGGTGTCCCGCAACTCAGGCGCCTCCCCGAAAACGGCCACCGCCACCCGGACTAGAGCTGGCGCTGTCCCCAAGGTCCCCGTACTTGATGGGAGTCGAACCTCTCCCGCCAAACTTCATGGAGCTGATCTCCCCACCGACTGAGTCCGAGCGGGTTTCGTCGCCCACTAGCACCACCGGGGAGGAACACAGCCGTAGCCCCATCGATTCGGCCAATCGCATCGAGGTATTGTGGCTTCGCGGCAAATAAACGCATCGATTCTCGTAGACGACTACATCTCGACTGTTTGAGAAGGTCCTGTCTGAGTTCGTTATCCAGCTGGGCTTAGAGATTACCAACCAACCATCATTACTTCTTTGGCCCGATGAAACAGCTGCAGTATTTGGATGTTCTTGGTCTGCAATATACACACCTCCATGAGCTTGAAATGTGCAGTGAACAGCAGTTGAAGGGTGGCTGTTTCGAAGTTCTATTCAAGTGGATTCCTGTTCTGAATCTCACCGTACTGTTATGTGGAAAGAAAGAAAAAATATTAATATTACACGCCTTTTAGTACCCCCAGACTGCACCAAAAAACAAAGGGGGGCAGAAGGATATGTTCGAGTAATACTTCTTGACGAGCTACTTGGTTCATGATCTTTGGAAACAAATGTGCGCTTAACAGACGAAGACAAGGGGAGAATATACACCACACCCCTCTAAGTGACGCGTTGCAGGGATGTTGTGTGTCGTCATTGCATGCTCCCAATCAGTGTTGCTCGTTTACACCAAAGCCGCTCAATTAGACACATTTTCCCTCTAGAGCCGTCGATATAGAATACAGGGGGCAATTAAGTCTCCTTGTGTGCTATGAATGCGAAAGCATTGCGCAATACTGCTGTTTATGCTGGTACGTTTGTGATTGATTGTGGTATTCTGTGAGTTTGTGCAAATTAGTTCCCGCTGGCCACCCAACCGCACGCTATTCGGAGCTACGTAGGTTAATACCCATATATGCAGAATTCGCCATTCTCTAATTAGCATTCATAGATGTTTGCGAGTCTTCATACCACTACCAGTGCAGTGGCGCAGCGGTTAAGTGATGCGCCACTGTACTCGCAGGTGGCTGTTCCTGTCACAGCCACCCGTAGGGATTGTGCGACCAATGTTGCTCTTACTAGGTAACCTCTCGTGCAGCTGGAGCGACGCTCCTCCGAATTTCTTCGAGCTTACCCGAATTACCAGCAGAGCTTACCCGAGCTTCCTCCCATTGGCTGCCGCTTGCGCAGTGCTCCTCCGAACTTACCCGAGCTTACCCGAGTTACAACCGAGTAACTCGGGTAAGTGTCCACCGGAAGTACACTTTGTGTCCACGCTATGCATGAGGCACGTAATGCCTACGCTTTAAAAAACACTATCGCTCTACAGGCTGCTCTTGTTCCACAGAATAAAGGCCTGAGGGTCGAGTTGGTGCATGATGAAATGAACGGCGGCGCAAACAAGGACACTGCGCATGTGGTGTCTCTTTCTTGTTAGTGTCCTTGTTTGCGCCGCCGTTCATCTTGTTCCACCACTTCGCGCAGGTGGTGCCGGCAACGCCCGAACCCGTGCGCCATTCTTCACTGTTGCCCGATGCCACCGGCCCACCGCGCAAGTTCGTCGCTGCCAGGCACTCCGAGTACCTGCGAAGGCATCGGCTGTCAGGTCATGCGGATCCGGAAGCGGAAATAGGGGACTCTGACCAGAAGGACTCGCCTGATGAGTCCCCCATATCCGCCACGAACCACCAGGACCAGGGCAGCCTGCGCCGCAGGCAGGCCACCAAGGACCCCGAGGAGCCCCCGCACTATTGATGGGTGGCGCAACGTATCGAGACACGGATTGTACATAGCCTTGAAATTACAATGTTACAGTGATGTCTTTCGCAAATCGGTGTAAATATCATGGCGGATTACTTATCTGTAATGCAGGTACTGCGCAGATTTTGCTTGCATCTGTTTTCTAGCTAGGTGGATGACACGTACACACGATTTGTTTTCTTTGTGCTGTTCGCATTTATTCAAGGAACCAAATAGACTCCTTATAATTTTTTTATAAAATATCTCAACGCAGGAAGTAGCCCCTGCTTGGAAGTTAGTTGCTCCTTTCTTGCTGTCTTCTTTTTCATGAAATCATCGAGGTCCACCGTGAGACATTTTACGTCAATGTTCGTTTTTCGGCCATGCGGAAATAAAACTAATATTCACAGTATCATCAGAAAGTGGTTCAGCAAACGCTAAACTCACTTCATTGGTTAATAACGTACAGTTTTGTCAGCCCAAGCGGTATGCTTCTGAGCCCTGAAGCGCGGCTCCTCTTCATTACTCAGGGATCCTAATCTCAAGAAGCCGGGAAGAACTTAAGTCCGCAACCATCCCATGCTTAGGACTGCCAAATATGCTTAAGAATCGTGCTACGTGGGTTGGAACCAAACCCCTTGGGTTGTATTTTTTTTAAAGTCTCTGCAGTCGCGGGCACAGGAATCGAGGCCACGCTTCAGCTTTCAGTCTTTTCACGCTTTACCTAGCGAAATGCAATGGATGTCTGAAATGTGTACGCAGCTAATATTTACTTTTACCCTTGCATATCAATTCAGGACAATTTTTTATTTCCATTACTCACTGCAACGAAAGGGTTTGAACACGGAAACGGGGTTTATATTTTGATCGCAACTGTACGTGTTTGAAAATTTGAAGATGCTACCACAAGGCTTAAGTAAGTGTGGCGCAAACAGCGACTACAAGCTCCGTTTTGCAGGTACACCAAGTAGGGTATATTGAATTAATGGCACCGTCGTGATAACACGCCGCAGCCGATATCCCATTCATGTCGCGGCTCCTGCATGTTAAGATCGCTTCCAGAATAATGAGTGTTTCAAGTCCGCAAAAGCTCGGCCTAGGAGTGTGGCATCGTGAAGGAAAAGATCTCATTGGCCCTCTACGTCTGGGCACACTGGACTGAGATAGTTAAGTCGGAGACTCTTTGGTGATCAGGTGGGTCCAAAAAAAGGGTTTTATTTTAATATAAGGTGGTGCCCTGAACGATTTCCATACTCATGTGTGAGGAAAAATTTGACGATCAATGAGACAGATGCAACAGTGTGTGCGTTAGCATTAGTGTTCCTCCGGATTGAGCAGTCGCGGCCGTTAACGGGTTCAGAACGTGCGTGCGTGCGCCGGGATCTAGTCAATAGAGAGTTAAAGCATTGCACGATCCGCGATCCCCTACAGTGATTAGCTACTGAGCGTCACCAGTGCGTACGCGCTTATTGGTCAGCTTGCCGACACCTGGCGCCATCTGGCGCCCTGAGGGCAATGTGCACATGTGAAGTGGCGACCCGCGGAAGCGGATCACGTAGCGGATCGCAGATCACTATATGCTATACCTCTATAATCATAATGTGACACACCGTTCCCCCGATCCACTCTTTCGATCCAATCCAGCAACCACAGTGTCGCACGCCGTCCCCCAACTCCACTCTCTGCCTTCCCTCTCCCACTTTTCCTCTCCTTACCGCTGAAAGTGGAGAGATAATTTCCCTCACTCCAGTTTTCCACCTGACAACCGAGGTTTCACGTGGACGGCCCGACAAATTTTTCCGACATAATGGTACTAATGCTTACGCATTAAAACTAACGAGACGGTTATGAGTCGATAATGCTAATGTCGTGACCGCTTCTAACCAACCCGAACCTCCCGCCTGCTAGGTTGCTCAATATTTTGTTTACATTGTCTGATCTATCTGCCATAAAGTTCTAATTAGCAAAAAAAAAACGAGGTACCGGCCAGGATTATAAGTACCTTCGGCATGCCTACCATTGCAATTATGCGCCGCTAAAGACATGAGCTGGGAGCTCTGTTCCTTCTTGATGTGAGATTCCAACAATGAGGAAATAAAAACTTGCATGGCCCCTATGCTTCGCCTTTAAGAGTAGAAGGCGATCGTGTTATCCGGCCGCTCCCGCTGATCGGCATCCGCTATCGGCAGCCGCACACGGGGAGTATAGGGAGGGGTATGTTGACGGACGCGTTGATGGATCAGCTGAGCAAGTCATCCGCCTCTGGTGCTCCTAAAATTTTTCAGACACGAACGACACGACAGAGCCGTGGCAGCCTTAGACTGCGGCGATGTCGATGACGCCGGCTTTTTTGCGTCGCGGGCTCCTCAAAGTTGTCGCGTTTAAAATGCAACGAATGCTTGGAGGCTGAGACTCATCATAATGAAGCCCATATGGGCAAGACAACGTAGGCCAAAGGGCGCTGTGCCACCCGCGCACCGCCCCATTTAAAGGGTTCAGCCTTATTCATCCATCCATTCATCCATCCATCCAGGCAGGCAGCCAGCCAGCCAGCGCTCCCACGAATGGCGATAAAGGGATGTCGTCGTCTTCCAGCGCTCACCTCTATAACTGTCATTGAATACAGTTCCGAAGAGCATGTTGTCGGGCAAGGTCGCTTTGCATGATAAAAAAGTGGGACTGACAAGCGCTTGTCAGTCGTCGTGTGTGTTTCTTCTCGGTCTTTGTCTAACTTTCGCGCCCACTTTTTTTATAACTGATATTGAATAATTAATTTTTGAACTATCACAGTTAGACTGCTCAGTTGAACTTCTGAAAACCAATATGGATATTACTTACGGCGGGCTACACTCCTGTGAATAACTAACGAACCTATTTGTGATAGTGAAAAGTTAGCTATTAGTTAACCAGCCTGCTATTTAGCACGTCTTAGCTGTATTCTGATGTACTACACCAGTGTCAATGCTCTGCCAAAAAAGGAGATTTCTAACTCAATAAGCGAAATTTTAAAATTGTATGAAATCTTAGGTGAAAAACCCTGTATATATGTGCATATGTGACTGAGAACCCGCCGTGGAACAAAAATTGAAAAAAGAATAGCCCGTTTTTTTTCTGCCAAAAAAAAAAAGAAAAGATGAAGACGCAGGCATCTTTGCACGTAGCTCGAGCACAGAAGAAGACATACTTTAAGCAGAAGAAGAGG
Organism: Amblyomma americanum; assembly: GCA_030143305.2. Lineage (NCBI taxonomy): Eukaryota > Metazoa > Arthropoda > Arachnida > Ixodida > Ixodidae > Amblyomma > Amblyomma americanum. The sequence continues at coordinate 9,648 of JARKHS020015735.1, forward strand.
AAGATGACACGCCGGCAGCAGTGGAATTCCATTTCGACCACATCTTCCCATCTCATTCGAAACACATGTCAGCAAACATTTTAAACGGTATTCTCTCGGATCACATAGAGAAATACCCCTATCATACGGTGCTTGCTACCGATGCCTCCGTCAACTGCCAAAAAGCTGCAGTTGGCATCTTTTCGCAGGATTTGGCATGGAGCTATTCCGTCCGAATCCCAGATTATATTCCTATATTCTTTGCGGAATTTTTGGCTCTTGGAATGGCCCTTCACAAAATTTCATGCCATGTGTCTCATGTTATTATTCTCGCTGATTGTTTGTCAGTGTTAGTCTCCCTTGACACTTCACAAGAAGATTTTTTGAGCCGTATCCTGCGATTTTTTGTCCCATGCACTTTGAAGGTGGTCCGTTTTGTCTGGGTCCCTGGCCATGCAGGTATTCATTCAAATGAGGTGGCTGATTACTTAGCAAGGTCGGCTCTTGACGGGTCAGTGACACATCCCGTCCCGAATTTCAGCCTGCTGGCGATTTCCAGGTTTCAGCGGTTCCTACATATATCAGCCAGGTTACGAGATCTCTTACTAAATACCACTGACTATCAGCACATAGCATATAATTGAAACGTCCGTTCGCGTAAATCCAGGCTGTGTGAGGTAACAATGACGCCGTTGCGGTGCAGGATTCCAAGTTTAAATTTATATCTATGCAGGTGTGGGTGGACACCGACGAACCTATGTGACGCATGTGGGAAAGTTGAATCTTTAGACCATTTTCTCCTCTACTGCCCAAAGTTCGCACTTCAGAGAAAGATTTACCTGGAGGTCCCCCTCTCCAGGTTAGGGCTCCCTTTTTCTTTGCCAGTATTATTATCGTTTGGTGCGAACGCCAAGGGATTTGCATTGGGTTCTATTTGTGGGTTTCTCCACGATTACATAATTGCAACTGGTAGGTTGATGTGCTAATTCTTTTATTGTTCTACGAGCTCTTCTTTTTCACCAAAATGCTGTCTGTTATTTAACTGTCAATTTTGTTCTCTTGTTTTTATTCATTGATTTTTCAAAATTTACGATTGATGCTACATTTTTGTCATCATCTTCCATGTAAACTTTTTTGTTTATTCAACTACACCTTGGCCAATCCGCCCGCGTGGGTATGTGCCATATACCTGGGGTGAAGATGAAGAAGAAGAAGAGGAAGAAGAAGAAGATCGTCCACCTTCGGCTTGCTTGCGCACGCCCTGAAACGTTCTCGGGAACCGTGATCTTGACCAGGAATACGAGGGGCCACCATACGCATGCATGTAGTCAAGATATACGCCTTCGTGGCCCTGTTCCTGTTCCTGATGCTCGAGTACACGGCCATGTTGGGACCGTTGCTTCGGCCGATCGCTGTCGCCGCTGTCTCGCTGGTCGTCGGTTGGTGGGCAAGCCTAGGCCTCAAGCGCCTGCTCAGCTCGCGTCACAAGGTGTCACCCCAGCGACTCGCCGTCGTGCTGGCAGGTACCGCAAGCTGATTTTTTGTATTCTCATAGAGTGAAGGACTTAACACTATGCAGCCCTTCATACGGTCAAAGAAGCCTTCTGCCTTTAAACGCGATAGCCTTAAGGACCCCGTGTCGCAGAAAAGCCGGCGTCGGCGGCGCCGTTGGCCGTGAGCGAATAATCTACGAAAAATCTCCGGAGCAGCAACTTGGGTGGGCCACTTATGTCACGTGACCTTGCGACGTCGTCACAACCTGCTCAACGTAATGTGAGCAAAATGCAAACCGTCGCAGGTGACAGTTAATGATTGGCAACGCCAGGTTGCTCGGAAGATGAACCCGGCCTCGCAAGTCCAACCGGTGCCAGCGCCTGCCATAGCAGGGCAGTTCCGCAACGCCTAACCGCTGCACCACTGCGCTATGAGTGGTATGAGAACTCCCAGCGATCTATAAATGTAAAGTACACAAACCAATTCCGCATGATTAACATTAACCCATTATAGGTATGACGTCATACCCTTAATGCAGATCTTATTGCAGATCTTAATGCAGTGTCATTCTCTCTAAGTAACTTGTTATCGATCCTACCGTTCGAAAAGGCATCCGTTACGTCAGGTGACATTCCGTCTAGGAAAACTGAACACTTAAGGTCTGCTTAAAGGTATGACGTAATACCCTTAAGGCATATTTTAAGTGTCCCCTCCAATTTCGTTTTTACTTTGTTTAAAAGTGTTCCTCAGCAGTTCTATTCTCTCTAAGTAGTGTGTTGTCCATCCTACCACTCGAAAAAGCATCCGTTACGCCAGGTGGCATTCCGTCTCGGAAAACTTGTGCAAACATTTGAAGAATTTTTACCTTCTTTCCAATAGCCTTGTTCTCGCAGCACCCACCAAAACATGTAGTAATCATTTCTCTTGACTGCAAGCTGGTTTGACCGGATGTCAGTGTGACACGCTAATGCCAATACCCGGTCTGGTAACCTAACTACTCGAATGCACTTCCTACAAAGTGTACCTTAGTGTTCAGTATCATGTCCTCGACTTCCAGGCTGTGACAGCGAACACGGGTTCGTGACTGCGTCGCAGCTGCGTCGCTACGGTTACTACGTACTCGCCGGCACACAAGACTTGGGCGGCGAGATGGCCAGGGGAATGGAAAGATTAAAGGTCGACGTAGTAGAACTGCAGGCCTCGAACGAGGCTTCGGTGAACGAGGCCTACCATGACGTCTGCGAAAGGCTTTTCAAAGAAGGCAAGTTCCAGCCACTCGTTCATTCGCACAATCCTAAGCACCCATGTTGCTCCTACAGCGATCAGTGCAGGTGACCGTATATTGGTAATGTCAATGCCAGCAATTCATGCAGCCGAAATTCATCACAACTTTATAGCACTGCTACCTAGTTTCAGAGCTTCCCAGGAGTGTGTGCGAAAATAATCCATATAACATTGCAAACAGCATTTCAGTGGGGCACATTAAACTTTTTAGAGGTGATATTTAATTTCATCATCATCATCATCATCATCATCAGCCTTACTACACCCACTGCAGGGCAAAGGCCTCTCCCATGTCTCTCCAATTAACCCTATCCTTTGCCAGCTGCATCCACCCTTTGCCTGCAAACTTCTTAATCTCATCCGCCCATCTAACCTTCTGCCGCCCCCTGCTACGCTTACTTTCTCTTGGAACCCACTCCGTTACCCTTAAAGACCAGCGGTTATCTTGCCTTCGCATTACATGCCCTGCCCAAGCCCATTTCTTTCTCTTGATTTCGACTAGGATGTCATTAACCCGTGTTTGTTCCCTCACCCACTCTGCCCGCTTCCGATCTCTTAACGTTACACCTATCAATTTTCTTTCCATGGCTCGCTGCGTTGTCGTTAACTTAAGCTGAACTCTTTTCGTTAGCCTCCACGTTTCTGCCCCGTAGGTGAGTACCGGTAAGATTATGCTGTTGTACACTTTCCTCTTGAGGGAAATTGGTAAACTGCCACTCATGATCTGTGAGAATTTGCCATATGCGCTCCACCCCATTCTTATCCTTCTAGTTATCTCCCTCTCATGATCCGGATCAGCTGTCACTACCTGCCCTAAGTAGACGTATTCCGGCACAATTTCTAGGCTCTCGCTGCCAATTGTGAACTGTTGTTCCCTTGCTAGGCTGTTGAACATTACCTTGGTTTTCTGCATGTTAATTTTTAGACCCATCGATCTGCTCTGCCTGTCTAACTCGTTGATCATGATTTGCAGTTCGCCTCCTGAGTGACTCAGCAAGGCAATGTCATCAGCAAATCTCAGATTGTTTAGGTATTCTCCATTTATTCTTATTCCCAACTGTTCCCAATTCAGGCCTCGAAATACCTCCTGCAAACATGCGGTGAACAGCATTGGCGAGATCGTGTCTCCTTGCCTGACGCCCTTCCTTATTGGAATTTTATTGCTGACTTTATGGAGGACTATAGTAGCTGTGCAGTTGCTATATATATCTTCCAGTATTTTGACATAAGGCTCTTCTACCCCCTGATTACGCAATGCCTGTATGAATGCAATGCGCAATGCGTTCAGCTGCCCCTTTTTTTTCGTGCATGTATTCGAGCGCATATCGATAAAGGTGGCGGAACACAGTTACCCAAAGCAGATAACGCAAATACAGAAGGATATCCAGTGTGGCGGAATGAACACGAGCAGATTCCGGGTGCAGTTCAATCCCGTGCCATCTTTCCGAACTGGCTGCTATTAATGCCGGAAAACAAAGAAATGCCTAGCTGATCCCGCTATTTCTGCATTCCTAAACCATGAGCCTCTTTTTTTCTCACCTAACAAAACGGTCAGTCACAGGACAACTTCAGTTATGCTTTATAAGCTTTGCATCTATCAGGGCTCTACTTCTGAACCCACTGCTCGGAATCCCTGAAACTCTAATGTGTTGTTCCATCAGTAAGACAAGCTCAGCGCATCAGCCTCTGGAAGAACCGTTGCGAGCGCTCCTATGGGTTGCGCAGAGAAGCAGCTTCACGCGCTGGTGTGCAACGTGGGCTCTGGCGAGCTAGGCGAGCTTGAATGGATCAGCGATCGAGTCTTGCGACGCGCCCTGGAGGACTCAGTGGTGTCCACAGCGAGGCTTGTCAACCGCTTCCTGCCGCTGCTGAGGGAGTCACGGGGCAGGGTGGTCATCTGTGCCGGACCTTCTGGTATGTGCCAATAGGGACTCATCTTGTCTCATTGGCTGCTCACGCCTTAGCCTTCTGAACGTTAATAAGGTGGATTGTTGAGCTAGTTGATGCGTGATCACTAAAACCAGCAGCAGAGAAGAACCAGGCACAAGGGTGTTTTTTTTCTTGTGTCCGGTTCTTCTCTTCTGCTGATTTTAAGTGATCATTCACCAACTAGCTCAACAGCTCGTCCACGTCTATATGTTCTTCAGTCTGGTTCTTCTCCGCTACTGGTTTTAAGTGGTTTAGCCCTATGATGCTAAAAATTTCATATGCCGTTCAAAAACTTGAAAACCTTTGCAACAATTTACAGGCCGTAAAAAAAAAACAAATATGATGTCATGAAAAAAAACTTTATTCGTAACTGCACAGCGAGGCTTTGCTCAAGAGCAATACCTCTTCTCCTTCGTCACACATTCGCAAACCGTTGCTTGGCTATGCACATGCAATACACAACTTCTTTTATCCCTTCTCAAGCGATTCAAGTAAGTTATTTGTGGCCCTACATTCACCCGATGCAATGCTAGCATTCACTCATCGCTAACCTTGGTCATTAACCTGCTGCTGCTGAGCTACCGTAATCATTCATCGCATCTTTTTAGCAAAAAGAAATGAGGGCAGCTATCTGTTACTTTTTTTCTGTGTTATCGAGTTCAAAAGCTCTTGTATCGTGTGAAAAAATATCTGCATAGCTGGTCATTAAGTCGTAATTCTGTTTTGCAGAAGGATATTGCCCTTATTTCTCTGCAAGCATTTTGATATCCGCGAAACAGAAGCGATGAGTCCAGAACAGGTTTCCTTATAATAGCTTCATCCCTATGTCATTGACTATGTTCCACGTGAGGCCATGCCATACAGTGAGGCTTAAGAGTGAGCGGCCTCTTGATGCATGAGATAGAGCTTATGTGGTACGAAAAATGGTCTTCAACCCTACTTCGCTGATCACTAAGCACGTCATCTTATGTCGCTCACTGGCTAAACCTTCCGTTGCACAATTAAAAATTGAGTGAACTTATAAGGACTGTGGCCTCTCATCTTTTCACACCACGTTACCATCGCTTCGGCTGATAACGCTTACAAATGAAGAAACTTCATCATGAAACCTCATGAACAGGGTAATAAAACCAAAAATATCCCTGTTCCTCTCTCCTTGGACCTGTTTTGCGCAGGAAGAGTTGCCGTACCGGGAGCCGGAGCGCACAGTATCGTCAACGCCGCGCTGATTGCGTACGCCGACTGCCTGCGGCGAGAAATGTTCAAGTTCATGGTTCAGGTCGCTCTCGTCGAGCCGGTGTGGGTCAACTACAGGTGTGCAGCAGCCTTTCTTTTAAGCGATAGAGTAGAAGCCTCACGAGGAAAAAGCCGATGGCGACCATCCGGCGTTGTCGAGAAAAGTCGTGAATTACTGGCCGACAGTGACGATAGTGTTTCGGTATAGGTAATATGTAAAAGGAGTCTCTGCCCGGTGCGATGCCAGCCACCATCAAGAGGTGTCTACCTAGAGTAACAAGAATAATGTCCCTTTCTTTTGAGCAAAACCATTGACGGTTACACTGCCTTTCTATTATAAAAAGAATTCATTTCCTTTTTATTTTTATTTTCCCCTCTACACTTTTCAGGACTCCAGTGAGCCGCATGCACTCTCCAGGCGTCGCTATCAAAGAGGTGCTCAGCGACGTCAGTCGCGAAGTGTTCGACGAATACTCGTTGGGCTACGTGAACGCCTTCCGCAGCCTGTGGAACTGCCGCACCACGCGTTGGTACGTGGGACCGCCCGACACCCTCGCCAATTGCACCTGCCGGGCAGTGAACGACCGTGTGGCACTGCCCGTCTACTCCTGCGGCTACGCCGAGGAGAGGGTGGCCAACGAGATGGTCGAGCGGTTGCCTTCACATTTTGCCGATATGGCGCAGTGCTTCCTGTACCAGGCAAGTCGTAGTTTATTTCACTCTAAGGCACACAGTAAAACAGTTCTTCGACGTGTAGTGAAGGGTAATACGAGCAGTTCCACTTTCAGATCGATTTCAGAGAAAGCACAGTTTGGATACGGACGGATATGTTTCTGTGGCATGGAAGGAACGTGTACACTTCAGAAGGGACAAGAAGTTTGGTCACAAAACATTCTAGTTAAACGCTTCATTTGTATACTTTCATTATTCCGTATTTTTAAATAAAGATCACATGGGCATCATACCAAACATGGGGATTCGATGTGGACAATACGGACAAAACATTATAGAAACTACGCGAAATGGGTATAGATACCGTGCGGTTAAAATTTGGAGTGCATGCGCATTCTCCTGTATACTCCAACATCATACGGACTCCATATTGACATAATTCAATATTATGACTGGCTCATACGGAATGTTTCAAAAAAGTTACCGCGCAAACGAAGACAAGCCCACAGACGAGACAGGAATAAGCACTTGTCCATGTCTCGCCTCTCGTCGTGTCTTTGTTTTTGAGCGTTCAGGTTTGTTCTCAACAAGTAACAAATAGGCATTAACATTTTTGCAATATAAAAAGTGGAAAGCGATGGTGGGCACAGCTCTGTAATAAGTCGACTAGCTCACCAGGGCAGAGAGTATTTTTAACTGCTCTCATGGTGCTCATCCTGTGTAAATTTGGCAATTTTTTCACGGGACCTTGTCCTCAAATTCTAGCGAGTTTCAGGAGTCTTCAGACAGGGCAAGCAGCGGGATACGTCCCAATACCTTCACAGTGAATGTTCTCATGTTGCATAGAAGCAGAGCGAAACGATCAGTACGTAATGTTCATAGAGATGCCGTCATTGAACGTTTAATTTGATGTCAAATTTCGGGATCACTTAAACTCCAAACCACGTGGCCCGCAGCCGTTCGCCCAGCTACAGGTCTTGACTGAAGCGGACGACGGGACCCGCCGATCCCGTATCGGCCGGGGGCGGATCGCCAGCCCAGGATTCATGCAGAGGCTTCTGCACGCCGCGCTCTCGCCCAAGCCTGTGCCACTCCACGCGTCGGAGGTGTCGACACCCACGCGCGAGCTGCAGACGCTCAAGGCCGAGTACTTCGCGTCCAGCGAGAGGACCGAGGACGCCAGCCCACCGCCCAACACGCCTCCGCCCATGGTGCGTGTAAAAGGGGAGACGTTCAAGCCTCATCGCTCGCACGACCACGTCAGCGCTGGTCCTTCGTTTCCAGTCACGGGCCAGCCTTCACTATCCCCAGGTAGAAGGAGTGTCTTTCGCATGTCTCAAAGGCATAGTCAGTGTGAAAAATATGCATTGTTCTCGAATGCTGTGTTTTAAAGCGAAAGCTTTACAACTCCAGCCAGCGAGCCATTTCGGCTCGTCGCGCCGTATGCCGTATGCCGTATGTAGGGAGCCGTATGTCATATGTTGTGGCCCACGAACGACCTTGAGCAGCCGTTGCCTAGCAACACCGCAGCCGCGCTCCAACAGATGGCGCTGCCGTCGCCGCTCGCTCCACCAGATGTGTTTATTTTTCACGTCACGGTGACCGCAGTCCTTAATTCTTGGCTGTATAGCCGGAATTCGCCTTCTCGGCTTCTGCATGATTTTCTTTCATTCAAGTTTCTGCCCTACCCTGCCTTTTCACTAGAGTTGGTGACGGGATAATTGACTCCGCATTCCCTAAACAAACTGCCCGATCTTGTTTGTACGTGTTCTGTTCAAGATTGCGAAGTCAGTGCTGCCAGCTATCTAGCTATCGCCTATGTTCTACATTCTATCGGCAATATTTTGGCACCTGCTTTCTTTCTGATACACTTCCTTCCCAATCTTCTTTATTCTGGGCGGGAGAGGAGAAGGTTGATCGTGGCGGGCTATTTTTTTTTAGCCCCAAAGCCGTGACCGATACTGTTTCCTCAACATCAGTCTTTTTGACTTCCAGTCCTTAATAGGGCGGAGAGTACGATTAATTTGCACTCACACGATGGACTAATTAGCGCTTGCACATTCGCTGTCTTGTGAAATTACGTCACTCGTTTCTGAGTTCCGCATTCCGACTGTGAGCAGCAATTACCAATGAAGCAAAGCTATTCCACCAAGGGATCTTTATTAGACAGTATGAGAAACCCTGTCTGGTATATCACGCCTGAAACTGCCTTCTACGTCCTCGCAAATGGCTGCTCGAGGACGAGGTAGAACACTGAAATGAGCGACGTATAGTCACGTGATATGGGATCGGCGAGCGCGAATAGCGACTTGGTGCGTTGTGTGAGCCCATTTTTATCAGCCGCATTCTCACAATTTGAGGATAGCTTATGATGATGATGATGACGATGACGTAGTATCTTTATGGCGCAAGGACATCTATAGCCAAAGAGCGCCAGGCGCAAGTTGCTGTTGTCTACAGTTCAGGGTGCGTTCAAAGACCCATTTCCCAAAGATTTCACCCTAACGACTCTGAGCTCAAAGCCATGGGAAAGCTTGAACCCATTGTATCAACGATGGGTACCCGGTGGTGCTAGGAATCGAACCTGCATCTACCGCACGCGAGACGGATGCTTAACCACTGCGCCGCCATAGCGGTGCAAAATTCGGGATACGCCGCAAAATCGGGGATAGCTGGCTATACGGGCTAGCATGAGGTGAATCCGTTAAAGACGATCCTAGTAAAGCGTTGAACTTTTAACTTTAAAAATAAACTTCGAGCAGACCCCACGTACGGGCGATAATTACTATAACCCCCATTGACCTTGTTTCTATCGATAATATTATCGACCGAAAGTTTTTGACTGAAGGCTGACGGTTATAACTCCTTGTTAAGCGCTGTAAAAGCAGAATTAAACTGAGTTGCCAGATGGGCTTCGTCGCAATCCACAAACGCTATAAACTCCTATTGGTCGTCAATTCATTTATGCGGGGCAAGAGCTAGCTTCACAGGTTTTTGTTGCTTTATCTTTGTTTTAGTGCGCTAGCACTTACAGTGGCCATTCCTGGCATTTAGCCGCTGTATGTTTGTCTTCGACTGGAGCCGGTTTTGTGGCAGGCAGGTGAGCAGCCTGCCCACCGTGTCAGGCGGCAACTCCATAATCGTGAGAGGCTTTTCAGAAAGAGCAACCTAGGTTGTAACCCAACCCAGGCAGTCCAAGCCTCACCGATGGCAGCAGCTGCTATAGAAGGGAAGTGACGCATCGCTTGCCCGCTGCACTACTGCGCCAAGACTGGTAGGAAGACTCCCACTGATTTATTAATGAAGAGAATGACCAATTCAGCATATATGGACATTAACCCAACATCGCTATCCGAACAAGGGCCATTCGTGAACACTGGATCTGATCCCCGGAACCTAAGTGAAAACCGAACTGCTAGCGCGCCTAATTCGCAGTTGGCCTAACCACGCAAATGGACCATCAGTTTGTTTTATTTACCATTTACTCCACTAGCTCCTGGTCAGTGGTCTTTCGCGGTTTTGAGACCTGGGCATTCCTTTTTCACACACAGGGGCCGAGCAGGCTCAGGTCTCCAACCCACCACCGCCTTCCCAACAGGCGGTCTCTCAAGACAGCCGTGTTGCACAGCGGAGCGGAGACGATGCGACCAGCTCCGACGTGACCGCGTCGCCGGACCAGCCTTCCGACTCGTCCAACACAGCGTCGTCGGTCGACAGCGCCAAGGAAGGCCACGTCACCCCGCCGGCTGACGAGGACGTTTCGGCCGTGCTGCTCGACGTCATGGAAGAGACAGAATGCGACATCGTCGCCTCCATGATGGAGTCCGTGCAACGCTCGGTTCGCGTCAAGAGGGTCCCGACGCCGTACCCTTATAGCCGGTATGAAACATTCCCGGCCATAGGAGAAAAGGGGACACAATAACGGCAATGCCTCCGGCTAAAGCCGGTTCAGGTATCATAGTATTCTTCGCTATCTATGTATGTTTTTATTTCTCAGGTCCGCAGTGATTTTCTCTCAAGAGGAGGGACGAGTAAGAGTCCAGGAACATCAACAATACATATCTATTTCAACTATTTACGTCATGGAGCAATGAAAAATACAGTAAAGAGTAAGAAGATACGATGAGTGAGCTCCTAAACAGCGCTTCCTCCTCAGTTTCCCGTCATTTCCTTCATTGAGTATGGATTTTTCTTGGGCACTGCCTTCGGCTTGCGCCGTTGACCCGACTGGCTCAAATGCTTCTTTCTGGGGGGCTTTGTGTTTATTTACTTAAACCAACAGATCCTCAGTGGTAGTGAAAAGTGTCCCGCGCGGTGATTTGGCGTTTAGGCCGCGTCCTCACCGACATGACGGTGCTTGGAGCCAAGAAGGACGCCATCATGGAAGACCAGGACGCAGAGTGTCGTAGCTAGAGCAGGAGTCGTCCGGCGCAACCACAGCTGCAGACAGATTAGGCATCGGCGGGCTCCCGAAGTAGGGGGTATAATGGGCCCCTCCCCAACCCGGGTCACTGTGCACCGTGGCGTGCGCTGTTTGTTGGGAAGGCACCCCTCGTCGTTTGCTTTTGTACCCCACCGGTGCAGAGACCTCCCCGGCGCTGGACATAAGGGGGGACAAGGGGGAGGGTGGGTTTCATCGTAGATGGTTGTCCTCCTTTCCTTGCCAGGCGTCGGCTAATGGAGTCTTTTGAGCTCTAAGGCACACGTTGTGAAAGCAGGTTGATAGTAATGGGTAGGTCTCACTATTAGCCACAGTGCTGTTTGCTCACAGTGCCTTTGGGCTATTCAAGCGTAATCAGCATCATGATCATGTGTCCCCTAATGCATATTCCTATGCGGTATCGGCCTAGCTCTCTAATGAACATCATCATCTTTGTTCCTTAATAGAAATCCTACGCGGTATCGGCAGAGCTCTCTAATGAGCATCATCTTTTGTCCCTTAATTTAAATCCTACGCGGCATCGGCATAGCTCTCTAATGAGCTCATCATCTTTGTCCCTTAATAGAAATCCTACGCGGTATAGGTATATCTCTGTAATAAGCATCATCATCATGTGGCCCCTAATTCTAGTCCTATGCGGTAAAGGTATATCTCTGTAGTGAGCATCATCATCATGTGGCCTTTGAATCAAATTCTGCGCGCTAGTATAGGTACAGTTCCTTACAGTAGGCGCCTTTTAGGAGTTTTTTTTTTTGGGGGGGGGGGCATTATAGGAGCGTGTACTATTCTTATATATCTTTCCACCTGGTACACGCACCTTCTCCTCGGACTCTTGCAAGAGGTGCACAAAGTGCGCGTGCTGCCATTTCCACCGTTCTTGTGCCAATGACCGCAACCGTCCAGCGACCAATATGGCAACTCCCATAGAACACTTGTCGGAGAGGTCTCTATGGGCCTGACAGGTTTCTTGCGGTCACCTACTGGGTTTTTAGATGCCTTATAAGTGTCTTATAGTCACCTTATATCTCCTTAGAGTTATCTCCGCTGCTGTCAGAACGACTGCGTTAGCGAACCTGTCAAGTTGCGCTTTGGCGGCTTTTTTTTCTTCAGCCTTTTCTGAACATGCAAAATATTCGATGTGATTTTGTCTAATAAATGTCTCAAGCAGTTGCCTTACAGGTGCCATACTGGTGCAGTGCCTCATAAGTTCAGCTTCCAGAGGCCCTACTGATACTGGAACCATTCCGAGTTTCCATCTCTTCCGTATAACCACCCTCCCTCCCGCATACGCAGGACTGAAAAGGTCGTCCTGCGACCAGCAGCGCAGGCCCGGTCTGAAGAGCGGCGGCCACCTCCGAGACTGGAGCTCCCGATATCCCCGAGGTCCCCGTACTTCACGGGAATCCAGCCGCTCCCTCGCAACGTCATGGAGCTGCTCTCCCCGCCCAGCGAGAGTGGGTCGCCCACCGCCATTGCAGGGGAGGAACACAGTGGTAGCCCCATCGACTCGGCTACTCACCTCGAGGTATAGAAACTGTGAGGCGTGCAGAGTAACAAATAGGGCAAGATTAAGTGTAAAGGTATGAACACACTAGCGGAAAAACGCGCGGCAAGCCGCTGGCGGCACAATTCGCGACGCGAAAGGGACGGCCATACCGGCCGCAAGGAGTGCGCGGGAAAGCGCCGCCGCGCAAGCTCTTTTCACGCCAATCCGGTCGAGGTCCCTGCTTCCGGAGGAGCGCGCGCGGCTCCGCTGCCGGCGCTGGAATGTAACTTTGGTAGGAGCCAAGAGGTGGCGACACAGACGCTTCCCACGTGACTGGGTCGGGCGCTCCTCATTGGTCTCCCCGCTCCGCGGCAAGCGGCAAGCCGCCGAAAATGGCTCATCGATTCATCCTCTGCGCGGCATACCAATCCGCCGCCGAGGCAGGTTTCGCGGCACGCGGCGCGCCGCCGCCGGCGTGCCGCGCGTGTTTTGCCGCCAGTGTGTCCGTACCATCAGAGCGGCCGCCATGAGTTCCTGGCGGGCTTAGGGATTATCGTTGTCACTTCTTGACCCCTTTGTAAGTACAGAATGACTGGAGCTTACGGACTTGACAAGATGAATAGCGCCACGAGCTGAAATTGTACAATCAGTGGAAGCGATAGAAGAGGTCTCCGCTTTAGATTCACGTAGCATGGAATCGGCAGAAAATGCAGCTTTTCGAGGGATTTGATGCTGCAGTGTTGCATTTCCTCCATTAAGAAAAAACATGACACTAGAAGACAGAGAACCCTCGTCCGGTCGACACGCCATAGGTGGTTATTAATATCAGGGTCATTCCATGCGAAGCGTGCCAGTTTGCGCTGGATTCCCCCCCAAAACAATTTCTGGTCATGTGACAGCCCGTTAAATTTCTCATAGGAGTACAAAAGTTGGTCTCACTGAAAAATTAAAAAAAATTAAATATCTTGCTGTTGCGCTCGAAGAATATTTACAGATAATGAATCTGCATTGTGGGTTTTAATCGCACAGCCAAAAAGTTTGTAGCGCAAATTTTTTGTGTCGCTTTATGTCATTATTTTTCCGGAAAAAAAACATCGTTTTTTCCATTTTTTAGAACATCCTTTCGCGACATTTTCGAGCAACATCATATGTCTTACCCCTTTTCTATAATATGTACTATCTCATTAAGTTTTTAAAGTGTGATACAACACAGAATATTTCAGAAACGTATGTCGAACTTAAAAAAAGTGTGCTATGCAGCGTTTTCGAGCATAAATTTCGAACAGAGGCGTTCTTAGCAAAAAACACTTGCTGTGGTTTAGCTTTGGTTAAACCTGGTGAGAAGAGAAAAAAACCTCCAACTCTACGCTCTGCGTCGCTGGTCAGACGTACCGCCTGAAGTACTTTCTGCCGCTCCCCACGACAGGCGTCGCACCGATCACACCTAGCGCTCCGCTGAACACATCAAAGTACACTGGCGTTTTATGCACAATCCACTTTCATGACCTGCAGACGCTTTCCCGCTTGACCGATGGTCAAGGTCAAAGACCATGGTCAAGGGTCAAAAGTCAAAGGTCAAAGTCGAGATAGTTGGTGTAACAGCCGCTGGTGTCGCTGCTGTAACTAACGCCATGTGTCGAACATGATGGTTGGTTTGTTTATTGGGTTTAACGTCCCAAAGCAGCTCAGGCTATGAGAGACGTCGTAGTGAAGGGCTCCGGAAATTTCGACCACCTAGGATTTTATAAAGTGCACTGACATCGCACAGTACACGGGCCTCTAGAATTTCGCCTCCATCAAAATTCGACCGCCGCGGCCGGGATCGAACCCGTGTCTTTCAGGTCAGCAGCCGAGCGCCATAACCACTGAGCCACCGCGGCGGCTTGAACCTGACTACCACTAATTATGATCATGGTTTGACCTCTAGCTGCATTCAAGGCCAAACTTGCGGCCCCGCTGACGGCTCGAAAAGCTGGCGTAGTGAAGCTTTTCGCTTGAAAACTCACTGTTCTATAGCCAAGGCTCTTCGCTTCGTGGCTTGTGCCAGAGACACACGCGCACCGTCGCACGTCGCGGTCGCCAGGATCACAGCCTCATGCAATTCCCGTTTAATGTACGGTCTAAACTGTGCTTATAGCCGGAGGATAACTGAAATATGGTGGCTCACCTCCATGACGATTGACTTGCTTGTACAGGTCCTCGTGTAGTCTCCATAATTAATACCGAAGTCATGAAGTAGCTGATGTCTTACGTACACAGCGCGCGATCTGCTAAAGCCGCCTTGCTGCCACTATCACAACGCAGTTTCTGCTCTGCCTAGCGATCGGCCCATGTAGCAGTGGTGACGACAGAATTTCGTTTCCCTACGTCATGCGTACTCAGCCACTGCGATTAAGCCGTCGCGACACTAGTCATGGCGCCGTGAACCGATTTTGATTTTCCAGCCGGCCAACGCACAGTCGTCCGTTGACGACAAAGAGCCCCTTGGGGCACTCTTATCTCTTTAATGTTTGTTGCAGCGCGCGCGTCCTGGGCAGAGTATGACTCGGGAACCGACAGAAGCATGCCGAGCAGTGCAGTGACGGTACAGGGCAACCATGGCTGGATGTGCAGCGCTGAATTTCAATTTTTTTCTCACTTAAAACAAAAAGGCCTCGATAAAAATCACTTAGAAATTTTTTTTGTTAGACTTTTTTGAAAAAACCTTCGTTGTATCATACTTGAAAGCATTTAATGAGATAGTACATATTATAGAGAACTGGCGAAACATTTAATGTTGCTCATCAATGTCGCGAAAGAGTATAACACAAAATTGCAAAAACAGTGTTTTTTGGGAACAAATAATGAAATAATATAAAACAACGCAACAAATTTTTGCCTGTGCCATTAGTAACCACAATGCATATTCGTTATATTTAATAGCTTTTCAAGCACGAAAGTAAAATATTTGACTTGTAAATTTTTGTCCTACACCAACTTTCGCACTTCTCTGAGAAATTCCAAGGGCTGTCACATGAGGAGGAAATTTTTTGCGTCAAAGTTATTAAGGGTAATTACTTTAGCCGTTCAAGTACAAATCCACGAATTTTATCGAGAAGATAGAAGGGTGTCGAGCGCAAACCCTGATACGTTTGTCATATAATGACAGATTCAGTAGTTTCTTAGCCATTTGGTCCCCCTAGAACTCCACTCCCAGTATAGCAACACAAACAGCCCCCATTCGATACCCCTACCCTCTTCCACATTCCGAGTGCTTACCTTCCATTCCAGTTTATAGTCTTCATGACCTCCGTTTGTCAGATTACAGACTACGTCAACATTACTGCCAGGTTTATAGCCTTTGGAGGATTTTTCGCCAAATAATTTATTTATTCAATTCGGGAAAATTAATTTAAAAATCTTATCGCACCGCTAATGTATCGCGGTCGTGGTATAAAGAGCAGAAACCGTTTAAGACATTGAAGCTAACCCTTTCCTTCCAATTTCCAACCTCATTCATCCAACCGAGGCACCAGCTGGCGCGCACTGCCTCTGGAAGAAAGTCCCGAGAAAGTTTTGCGCCTAGCAGCCTGTACTAAACGAAACTGACTCCCGCTGATTGCACTACCCACGTTTTAAGAGCTGGTTGAGCTAATATTATTCGAAGAATTTTGAGTTATACTGCTAGGCTTCAATCCTGACATGTTTTCTGTAAGACTTGCAACGCCTGTGGACATTAATCGACGGTCTGCTAAGAACAACTAAACTCATCGAACTTGAGAGGGGGGGGGGGGGTGAGTGATTCGTGTACCACGCCCTGTATATGTGCTTCTTTACATATATTTTGCAGTATACGTACTATTGGGGACAGAAGTTTGCGGGTCGCGAGTTGTTGGAAAAACGCTTATTGTAGCTTCACCTCGCTACCCATTCGCCGGATATTGTATGAATGTGCACAATACATGAATACACAGTATATGGAAGGATGTATGAAGGCCTTAAAGTCCTAAATCCTCCTTCCTCTCCTCAGAATATCAGGCGTCTGTGTAGCGAGGTGGAGCTACAATAAACGTTTTTTTTTTCGAGAACTCGCGTCCCGCAAAATTTTGTCCCCAATAGTGCATACACTAGAGTACATACATTACAGTATATGTAGATATAATAGGGTATGTGTACTTCCAAAGTACATAAACTAAAATTGTGACGATACCACCACCCACCTTCCATCCCCCTCCACCCCGCTTACGCACCTGCAGCAAATCCCAACCCCATCCCAGGACCACCTTTGTAACAAGATAACCGGCGACCCGTTATCCCGTCCAGCCACTTGTCGCCTTTCACTCATGCCCATGTGGTATTTTCCTCGGGCTGTAAATTGAGGGAGGAATTTTTTGTTACCACGCTTACGCCATTTAATAATAATAATTGGTTTTTGAGGAAAGGAAATGCCGCAGTATCAGTCTCATATATCGTTGGACACCTGAACCGCGCCGTAAGGGAAGGGATAAAGGAAGCAGTGAAAGGAGAAAGGAAGAAATAGGTGCCGTAGTGGAGGGCTCCGGAATAATTTCGAATACCTGGGGATCTTTAACGTGCACTGACATCGCACAGCAGACGGGCGCCTTAGCGTTTTGCCTCCATAAAAACGCAGCCGCCGCGGTCGGGTTCGAACCCGGGAACTCCGGATCAGCAGCCGAGCGTCTTAACCACTGAGCCATCCCGGCGGGTTTGCTTACGCCCTTTTCGCAAAAGAAAATTCCCCACACAGCTATCATTGTGCCAAAAGTTCCTCAGCTCTTCAGACTGATCTAGCGCCGACGCCACACGCGCGCCTTTTACCCCCGCAGCCAGGTCCCAGCGGCTCACCGCGCAAGTTCATCTCCTCCCGGCACACCGAGGACCTAGAAAGGCACAGCACGACCGATCATGAGGAGCCGGATGCGGAAGTAGCGGACTCAGACCAGAAGGACACGCCGGAAGACCCTTCCACGTCCGCCACTGACGTCCAGGACAAAGGCAGCCTACGCCGCAGACGAAAAACCAAGGGAGACCATGAGGAGACCCCATATTATTGACGGGTGGCGCAATATCCTATGCTTGGATTGTACAAAGCCACGAAATTAGAATGTTGCACGGATATCTGCAACAATCAGAGCAAATAGCATAATCAATTACCTATTAACATTTGAGTGAAGGTTTTTCTTAGATTTTACTTAATACCTGCTAATTAGCCCACTGTGTTTTGCTTTACGTATGTGGTGCGCAAATAGCTGTACTGCTGTTGCACGTCTCTACTCGTCTCGCTAATATGTCTTCTATGAGACAAATGTAATGAGCATATTTCTAAATGTGATTTATCGCTTTATTGTCCTCGTGTTTTGACATTAATTTATCGCCTTCTATCGTGCCTACTGTTACTTCAACGTAGCTTTTGTTGTGTCATGAAAATAAAGCTAACCACGCTTCTGCCAGCAAACAATTATTCAGCACTCCCTGGAGTTACTTCGCTTGTTAGCAACACACTCATTCGCTGTCTAACTCTGCCCAGCAGTGGCGGTCACAGAGCCTATAATCTTAGTTTTGCTGTTGCATCAGGTAGCTTTTATGATGTTCACTGCATAAAGTTCACAACGTAATGGGTTTTCATAGTCGTTTTCATACCCTAAACCCGTTACGTCGTACACTTCACACAGTGAACATCATAAAAGCTACCTGATGCAGCAGCAAAGTGAAGTTCACGACATAACGAGTTTTCATATTTGAAAACCCTTTAACACGTGGTTCCTTGATGTTGTGGTCCGCACATGAATGAATGCGATATATGTCCGTAAGCTTTGGACCAAATAATTGGGTCATCGTGGAGATGGAAAATACATTATACCCCCATCTCCTATTATACACCGTTGAATGACGTGTAGAAAGCAGGGTCGACATAATTCATAGCAATCTGGGAGTAGATAAGGTACATCTGTCACTGTCTGCATTCCTGCCGACCGAAGCAAAATGAAAAATAAATTATACCTTCTCATCCCAGCTTGTCAAGCCCTCGAGCTTACTTTACAATTACTGCTGGAGTACTAGAGTTTTTTTTTGTCAGATCTTTTTCCTTACTGTTCCAGAGCTACTTGTA
This sequence comes from Amblyomma americanum, assembly GCA_030143305.2. Taxonomy (NCBI): domain Eukaryota; kingdom Metazoa; phylum Arthropoda; class Arachnida; order Ixodida; family Ixodidae; genus Amblyomma; species Amblyomma americanum. The sequence continues at coordinate 28,278 of JARKHS020015735.1, forward strand.
TCCGTTTTTCTTCGACAATTTTTTTACTTTGTTCAAAAATGCTCAATCCCGGTTCGTCAGGTTTTCCAGCCCGTTAACACTCGCTTTCCGGCTTTGACAGCAATAGATAGGTTAACTTAACAGCCTACAGAATGTCTCGGCGCGAAGCAAATCCATCGGAGAAAGAATGCCATCATATTGTACAAAGTCACCAATAGGTGTCATTTGGGTCACCTTTTTTAATCCAAATTAGAGTCTTCACAATATTTTCCAATTACTACACTCCTTACCCCTGTGTGCGTTTGTATCAGCAATGCACCCTGGCCAATCCCCCGCCGTGGGTACGTGTCATTCAGCCTGAGGACATCATCATCATCATCATTTGGGTCGCTGCTTTGTCACTCCGCTGGCGTACCCCGGCGGCCATACTGGTTAAATAGGGCGCGGAGCTGGCCTGATTAATAACTGGTCTTGACAGCTCCTTCGTCTTCCTCCGAGGTGCCTGGTTTCTGTGAGTCTACCTCAGTAAAGCTGCAGAAAATATTACATCCAATTCACAAAACCTCACCACCCTGCTCATCCTGTCCCCTCTTACTCAAAGCACAAGGTCAATTCTTTAGGGGTTACTAAGAATTTTAGCCATGTACCATAGCAGGCAGGGCCGTTACAGCCGACAATACGCACATGCACATGCTTTCGAGCTTCCCAGGACAGAAAAAAGAGAAATACCGTGCACTTATTGCACCAGTAGTTCTACGGCCTAATAATTTGAGCTACCGACACGCTGGCATCGAACGTCGCTGGTAAAGAAAGACGACGACGTGTGCCACCTGGTCCGCCTTAGAGCCCCTCGTGGTGCCTTTGGGGCGGACCTTGTGGAACAGCGATGGATGAACCCGGGGGAGGCAAAGACCGCCTCTTAGGCATGATCGTGCTGTCCAGCATCACCTTCATCGTTATGGCCATCACGCCTCCTCTGCGTTTCCTCGTCGGCTTCGTCTCGAACGTTATATTCTCGGTGGTCGTCGGCTTCCACCTGGCCGAGATAATAGACCGCAAGTACCGGCGTGAGGTTCGTCTCAAGCATCCTACAGTCTTCATCAGCGGTAAGTTTGAGCAACTGGTTTATGATCAAAGTACCGGCTCTGAGCGTCTGGAGTGGCGTTAGTTGTATAATTGCGCCGTGAAACGACACGGCCCACATGTCGTGTATGCCTGTGCACGTGCAAATATGTTGAGTGTTTAAAAAAAACGCACTTACTTTCACCGTCACCGTATCGACGCTCTAGACTTTTTAGGAACAAAACAAAAGAAAGATACACCGCAAAGACCATGATCCTTATTTTCACTATAGCGATATGAATGTTTCATTAGCCGTCCTTTGGCGTTCACTGGCTTTAGGAGCACGGCTTGTCAAGAAAACAAAAATGACAGGGGTAGCATTAAAATTCAAAAAGACAACTATCCGGATTAGACAACAAACTGAAGGAAATGATTTGATAGTAGAAACTAAGGCAGCAAACATACCTGGCTTGTTGCCTAACTCTGCAAACAGTTAAATGACGGTCGATTTTGATAACAGATTAAATTCTGAGAAAAGGGACACCTGCTGAATATGGGTCGAACGTTGTGTGTAGAGATAAGATTGGGATGTTTTCGCGGATGAACTAGTAGGGGCTGGTGAAGGCGTTGATCATTCCAGAGAATGTTTTCTCTTGCAGAGAATGTAATCGAGCTGCTGCTGCTGATGGCGACAGGACCACGACGACGTCGATGATGATGACCAATTAATTAATCAACTGATTGATTGATTGCCTTATTTATTTATTATTTGGTCGATTGATTGATTGATTGATTTATTGATTGATTGATTGATTTATTGATTGATTGATTGATTTATTGATTGATTGATTGATTGATTGATCTGACTCCAGAGAATACTAAATTTCTTATTCACCAAAGCAGGATCGTCACAGCGCTCTGGTGCCTCGCAGGCTGCGACAGTGGCCTGGGCCTGCACACGGCCCGTCGCCTTCACGAGCATGGCTTCGAGGTGTACGCCGGCTGCCTGGACCCTGGCTCGGATGGGGCCAACGTCCTAAAAGATATGCGCGTGCAAGTGGTGCCTCTCGACTACATGGACGAGGAGAGCATCGTGCAGGCCTACAAGACGGTCGTCACCCACCTGGGTGAAAAAGGTATAGCTCGTGTGTTGGGTGCGCCGGACTGCGAGGCAGTATCAGTGAGTGACAAAGCTACATCGTAAGCAGAGCCGAAAAGGGAGAGTGTTAATGACACTACATCGAGGAATAAGTACCGCCTCACGCCATTTGAAGCAAATCACGTTTCTTTCCGCCAAAAACGAACCTATAAATTTTTCCCGGCGTCACGGTCGTTGGGTCTGCGATAACAATGACGGTTCAGTATAGAGACATCATTCGGCATGCTGGCTTAATGCATTGCTTTTAGCTTTCCTGCAAATATAAACCGCGTCAGAACCGATCAGTTAGAGCAGCTAGGTTAACCTTCATATTATCACCTACAAATCGCATCACACTGCACACACTCTGCATTTGGAGGACAATATTTTGAAATTATGCCTCCATTTTAATTCATGAATGCATCCTTGGTCTTTCATGCAAGATTTTCGCGGACTTAATTCAGTGTTTGCGCCACAGTCCTCACCTTCATGGCAAAAAAAGTGCACCTGTGTCTTCATAAGCGCATAGAGTATAGCTAGCCACGTATATGACACGCACTGCATGTGTAACAAAGTAGTTGATGGATAGTTATTCATGCTATCCTGGTGAGCTCGGCAGAAGATGAGGTAATAGTGTAAGGATTTCTGTGAGAGCTCTTGAAAGAAGCACAAGAGCAGGAGATGGTGAGATAACTAGTCACGAATCACAAGAGCAGTTAGTGGGAAGGGTATTTCGGCATCACTTGCCTTCTCCGTTTCGCCGGTGCATCTGCAATTTTTCTTTTTGTTCTCGTAAGGGTTGCAGAAGTCGCCATCATAATCAGCCTGACTACGCCCACTGCAGGCGAAAGGCCTCTCCCATGTCTCTCCAATTAACCCTGTCCTTTGCCAGCTGTGCCCACCGTATGCCCGCAAACTTCCTAACCTCATCCTCTCACCTAACTTTCTGCCGCCCTCTGCTACGCTTGCTTTCTATTTGAATCCACTCCCTGAAGAAATTCGGATTTATTTAGCTCGTCAAGACAAGGGGCACAACAGGAATTCCGTAACGCTTTATCTAATGCTGAAAAGTGTTGTGGTCGGTAAGAAGACGAGGCGCTCAGTTCTTCCTTCTCCAGGAAGCTCTGGACACGCACAAAACATCCTGCCATGTGATCTGGCTTTATGGAGACCAGCGTTTCATATTTGATCATCACAATGAAAGTCACTGCTGGAACACAAGGTATGATGCTCTATGTGGCAACACAAAGAGATCGAATAGTAAGTTACGTAGTTGGTTAGTCAATTGGCTGCTTAGCCAGTTAGTTGATAGACATTCTGTTAGTCATTCGTTGGATATTGAGGTGGTTAGTTGGTAGGTTAGTTGGTAGATTAGTTGTTCGCTTGGTTATTTAGTTTGAGTTTTCTCTTATATATGAGTCCAAAGAGGTAAAGAAGAATGATTAGAAGATTAAAAGCTAACCATTAGATAAGATGACAAGATAACTGAGCGGGTCGCTTACCACTGCAGAATTGTGGGGCATCGTGGCCAACGCGGGCGTGACCAACTACGGCGAGTTGGAGTGGATGTCGTTCGACGAGCTGCGCTGGCTGTGCACCGTCAACGTCAGCGGCACCATTCGCTTCCTCAAGGAAGGCATCCCGCTGCTCAGGAAGAGCAAAGGGCGCATCGTCATTATGTCCAGCGTGCACGGTAAGCACAGACAGGCATGGTATCCTAGGCGTAACAGCCTCCAGTTCTTTGTGGCTTCATCTAGCGATGTGATGCACTTCACTCCAGACTGCCTGAGCGCTTCCCTTTGCGACAACGCTAGGGCGCCTCGATGCAGGAACACTGTTCGAGGCCATGTTGTAAGATATATGTGCGTATATGTAAGATATATACATGTATATGGCGATGAAATGGGCAGTGGCGCCGAACGGAGTGCTCGCGCTAGGACCACGGCCATTAAATCGTGTTATCTGTCATCATGCCGTCCTGTTCATTGGCTTGCCACCGCATAACTATATCTTATACCGATATCCATGCAACCTAGGCAAAGCTCGCTTGTGCTGCCATCTACTTAGCGTCCTTGCCAAAACAACCAGGCTGCATAGTTTGCTTCACACCCGTATAGTGGATCCGGACCCTTGCTGCTTCCCTGAAAGGTGGCGACAAGCGTTATCCTTACCTCACAGAAATTCAGAGCCTGAGGCGTTGCATAAGTGCTCCACTATACACACAGATATGCAGTCTGGTTACTTATGTCAAAGACGGCACAACACACAAGAGCTATTCACGTGATGTCACCAGCCTCTCATGAACGCAATATTCTGATGCAGAGGACGGCACAGTTCGTTCCCTTCCTACGGCCACCGTCAGAGAAACAACTTCATCGCTGTTAATATTTTCCTTCTTTACCTAGACACAACTAGGGTTGAGCACGATAGCATAGTACTAGCAAGCATGTCGTTCTATTCAGGCCAACGAAGCCTGGCACTGTGGCAGCTTGTACTCTGGGCCATCTCACCCAGCGGTGAATGCAAAATGATATTCCTATTTCTGAATAAGGTCAATGAACATTGCATTTATTTGACGAGGACAACCACAGTCATTTCCTCACTTTGGATAAAAGCAGTAGGTCTTAAGTTTTAAGAGAGCAAGCTCTTTCTCATCACGTTTCGAGATTACGTGGAGTCTGCTACAGCCCTTGATTGCGGCCCCATCTGTGGCAGCAGCTACTCACCACGTTTCGAGATTTCGTGAGGTCTCCTACCACCCCTAGTGTTCCTGTATATGCTCCCTGCGGGAGCATATACAGGAACACTAACCACTCCGAGATCAAAGCGCCATCTGTGGCTGCAACTAGAAAACAGCGCATCTCGCATTGAGACTTGTAGCACCATCTACGATAGCATTGTAAAAACAACCACCTGACGCGTGTCAATGACGGCGTCACGGTCCAATATGGTGGATAGAGTTGCAACTATGTGAGTATGACGTCAGGGAACGAAATGGCGGCATAGCTTCTGTTTACTGAATTCAAGATGGCGGCAACTAAAATTGCTTTTGCTCTCTCATCCCATTCTCCCCCACCTCACCAAAAAATATCCATAAACGGGCAGGAAAACTGTCCCGTTACGGGAACGCTATACATGCATGCGTTCGTTCCGCTATAGAGATAGAAATAAAACCACAATTAAATAATAGGTAAGCATTATATACATACAATTACTAATTGAAGCGTTACCATATCGCACCGCAAGCCGAATTCCAGGCCCACCTTAACCCCCCAAACGAAGCAAATTCCGTTTGGAACTTATCTTGAGGGGGTGCAACTCGACAATGGGTAGACGTGCATCGTAATTTCTCTGATAGAACGCGCTAGGCGGCGTGTGTGTGTGCACGCGTAGCCGAGTATGGTGGCAATCCACCCCTTTTCAAAGGATATTACATTCCGTTTCTCGAGACGAGCGGTGCGTTCTTCTTCGCTTTCTTCATCTAGTAAACCAAACAGCTAACGCTCGTTACTTCGTCTTCCAGACGATGACGGCCTTCTTTTTTTTTCATTTTCTTATTCTCGCACCTATTGGCACAGGGCGCATGTCCATACCAGGATCAGTCGGGGCGTCCGCGACGTCCGCAGCACTCTGTTCGCTCGCCGATGGTCTGCGGCGGGAACTCTACAAGTGGCAGGTGAACGTGTCGACCGTGGAGCCCATGCTCTACAAGTGAGACCCACGTTTCTACTCCTCTTACTTGAGGTGCTTTGCGGAGAGAGTTTTGTAATGCTTGAAAAGAGTCTAAATGACCTGTGAGGGTTCCAATTGAGGCGTAACTTGTAGGCCCGAACACGGTGTAAGATACAGGATGCTGGTAATGACTGGAAACTCTATTTCTCAGAGTCTGGCTTAATGAGTTTTGTGCTTACTATTAAACACACAGCATGAGAAAGAAGTCTGGGAAAGGATAAAATTAGGCTAACTCAATCCAGAAAATAGAAACAGTCATGTTAGAGCAAAATCACACGCCCTTTCGAGGACTGTACTTTTATTTCAATACATCATTTCTCTGGATAGTCCACTGAATATTTGTAGAGGTTTGCTGGTTAGCATATCAGCCGTATTTACAATGCGCTCTTCTAATGATCTCAAAGCCACTGATCGCAATGTGCACCGTAAGCACCATGGACTGGAGTGAGCGTTGTCTGTAGTCATTTACAAAACTCGAGCCGCTGTCTCTACAGGACACGGATTACGGACCCGGAGAACGTCAGGATAGGCATCAACGAGGTTGTCAACAGGATGAATCCCACAATGAAGGAAGAGTACGGCCAAGTGTACCTGGACAACTTCAAGAACTTGATCCCCAAGCGCATGCAGAAGTACATGCACATCAACCTCAACGACGTCTCTAAGGCTGTTCACTGGTGAGCCATCAAGAAACAATTTTCTCCGGGGCATCATTTGTTTCTGCCACGAACCTGTACTTTTAATTACCTTCGGTGTGTTGTATGCGAGTACAAACGAATTTAAGGGGCATCACTCAGCGGCAAAAGGAAACTTACTTGTCCAAGCCCAGAAGAGTTTCAACGTATGGCTTCAGGTCACCGCGTCCGAAGGCAGACTCTAAAGAACAATGTGCCGTTATATCCGTGCAGCCAGGGAAATCTAGGTTATTTGAAAAATTACTGCGATTAAGCACTACTCTTCAACTTGAATCATAAGGCGGCGGCGAATACGTATACTCCGTTCCATACACCAGGTGCAACGCTGCCAAAGCTAGCGCTCTTGTTTGCACTACCTGCATCCGCGATCAAAAAGTAGCGCGTTTCTTGTGGTGAGCGAAAAAAAGTAAATTCTTTGCCTGCAGGCTTTTTCCATGACACATTTATAATGAGCTTGATTAAATGCGCTCTTATCGCTGAGACATGACGTCGCTTTCTTCCACCTTAGACCAATCGGCGACAAAACAAGTACGGTTTAACACGCCGTCCTTTATGTTTTCGTATGGACTATGTTCATACTTTTTACGGCGTTGCACCTGGTGTATGAAACATAGTATATGTATGCAGTGCAAGTAAGGTGTCTCCGTACGTCCCCTCACTGTGCAATAAAGGTTGAACAAACTTCGCATTCAATAGTTATGGCCCTCCTGCTGCGCTGCAGCTGCGCTTAATGCCGCACTGATCTCTTCGTGAATTCATTGCTTGCGGAAGAGCGCAATGGTTCCCATGAATTCATTTCATGACCGTTCCTGTAAGTCCTGCATTTATACACATTGCACGCACCGCACTACTGCCACATTCCGAACCTACCACTCACTGGGGGTGTATTGGAGGCCAAATACAACGCAGGCACACATTTAACAGCTAGAGGATGCGATGAATGTTGCATTTTTTTTTCTAATCCTGATTTTTGTTCTATTTTCTTCAGCCTCTATCTCGATAGCCAGTTCTTGTGCCACTGCTGCCGCTGCGCGAAGGCACGTCGATGGTGACACCGGCCGCAGCCATTAGAAAGCAGCTTTTTTTTAATACACCGCTCAAAATATAAAAGTCGCCTCACCCCCGCTCAACCGTACCAGAGATGCAGCGGGGAGTAGAAAGCAGTCGTTGATATCGTTTCTTAATGTAAACGACGGTTTTTCATAACAATTTTCCCGCACACAAGTTTGATTGATTGTTTTTCGCGAATGACCTTCGGATCGGAAGAAGGACCGGAACGTTAAATGCATGAGGGCGTGAAATTTTTATTTCAAGATATTGTCAATACCTAATGGAACTGTACTAGCTGGGTCGTTGCAAGAAGAAATTGGCACAGACTGTGGACAAATTTCAAAAAATAAATATAACGGGGGACACAAGGCGGCACAATCGACGGCTCAGATTATTACAAGCCCACTCCAAGAATAGATACAAGTAATACAGGAAGCAATATAGAAGTTTGTTTTCGATATACATCTATAATAATGATTGGAACACAAGAGGTACTATCCGGTCTTAAAAACATGCAAATAAACTGTAACAGGAAACACTGAAAACAAAAATACAACACAAAATCCATCAGGCCCTCCAACAATTCACGTCAATGCCTGCAGCGCCCTGACGGATCCGGTCCCCAAGGCACGGTACCGCTGCGGCAGCACGGACGTGGCTCTGTGCAGCCTTCTCGAGCTGCTTCCCGTCGAGATGGTCGACAGCGTGCTCATCAACGCCTTCCAGCCGAGGTCCAAAGCGCGCTCTCCTTTCTCACCGCTGTCCGAACCCTTGTCATCCATTTCCAGCCCCGCGTCCTCTGCCCCCAAGGTAATGAAGGCGCAGTGACCAATTCCCACCGCCACCAAAATCCCACGTTTGTAACGGCGCGGAAGAAGTCGTCTGTGGGCGGCGGTACCTCCGGCTGACATGTAGCGCGGATGAGATGCCAATAAAGATCCCGGCCTTGTGACACGTCGGACCCCAGCCGATCTCTTTCGCGTGATGCTTGCATGTATTTCAGAGCTCGCATTTTTTTTTTAATGCGTTAGCATTAGATCTTGCCCGGCGTTGGCGTGTCAGCACTCGGTGGAGATTAGGCACAGTAGAGAAAAATCGTCCTTTCCCGTTTCCGCGGAGGTGAGTGAGAAAGAGGGAAAGTTGGACAAAGAGATAGGACAAGAGGCTACGCGTGTCGAGAGGGAAACCGCGGTCGCCAATCAGAGTCAAGAGGTGGGGACAGGGGAGGGTGAGTATGGTGTGTCGCACTATGATTGCTGGATTAAATCGCGAGAGTGAAGAGGTAAAGAATGGGTACTGCGAGCTGCACAGTGAATAGTGGAATGGACCGCGCTACCTGCTTTCACAGTCTGGACATAGCGAAAGCAGGTTTTTCTTGTACTGGGGCCGAAGCTACGGAGTCGAAACGCGACCTGTCAACCTACGCATCCGAATATAGTCCCTGCTTGCAGTTATGAGTTTTCCCTAGAAACATAATATCTATTTCCAATATTCATTATCCAGGGCATATTTTTAACGTGACTGCCAACTTTCAACGCGGAATGTCAAGTGAAAAGCAGGTCTTTTTAATTACAAAATGTTTGTTTCACACGTCCAGCTACAAGAAGCTTCAATAGTTTGCGCCAGCTGCTCCATCGAAGGAATAAAGTTGCCGCTAGAATACCAACGCTACAGGAGGCCAGTCAGACCGTCGTGCAGCCGAGCTATTTGGCATTGTGCTACAGTTATAGACGCTCGGCTCTTATACCCTTCACTTCACTGCCAAAAGGAGATTTCGTTGAGCGCAGTGCTGAGGCATACTCTGCCCCATGAATTTCATTGACCTTCCGTTGACTTTTTTGCCTACTATTTCTTTTTTCTCCCCTTTGGCTGTGGAAAAGGTGAATGATTCCCCATGGGGATAATTTCCTTATAAGCATCGGATTGACAATTTCTGGGCCGTCTACTCCTTTGGCATTACTTAAACTCGTGCTGTCACTCGGTAGATTCAGTTTCCGTGCAGCGAACAGTCCTACACATTCCCTTCCTAATATATGGGGATATATACAGCAATAAGGGCAATAATCGTGAAAATAATGACACTCATCGTTAGTAATGTAGCCATAATACCTGCTATTAACAACAAAGTTTAACTGTAACATGTCTCAGCCGACAGACACCAATAAAACTGTGCTCCTGCTCCCGATCTCAAACTGATCATCATGATCGCTTCGTTCGATGACATGAAGGTCACGTACGGAAGGAGGAGGGGAAAAAACAGGCTTCCAACTGCGACCTGGAGAAGCATTATGCCTGTCATTACAAGCAAGCAAAAAGAACAAAGGATTTAGAGACACAAGAAAGGGTGAGGTACGACCCGCCGCGGTGGTTCAGTGGTTATGGTTGTCGGCTGCTGACCCGAAACACGCGGGTGCGATCCCGACCGTCACGGTCGCACTTCAAAATGCTAGAGGTTCGTGTACTGTGCGATGTCAGTGCCCTACAAAGAACCCCAGGTGGTCGAAATTACTGGGAGCACTCCGTTAAAGCGTCCCTCATAGCCTGAGTCTCTTTAGGACATTAAACCGCATAAACCAAACGAGAATGAAATAGGACGTCATACTACGACATTCATGTCATTGGCTTTTGTCCTCAAGTAACACTTTAATTGCTCCATCATGGAAGAAGCAAGAAATACGAGGTCTGAAGAACAGCGCCCACACAGAGAACATCTTTTCTGTTTTTCTCCTGATTAATCTAATACATCTCGCCGAGTTTTTTTCACCACGGCAAAGCTCGACGAAACAGGGTGCATCATCGTCTTACTTCGGCCTCGTCACTGGACGCTGATGTGGATGTAATTCGACAGCAGTACAGCGCTTATAAAGCGTAAGACTTTTCAAAATGAAGCCGTAGCCGACCATGCTGTACGAGGACATGCTTCTGTGCCAATTATATAGGAACAAGGTAGGATTAACCGAGTAGCAGCCAATGGTGTGCAACCACACATATAACATAATCTCATTGCTGCAAAACCATTGGGGTCGTATCTAACAATGCGCTTTCCTGAGCGAGATCCTGCTTACCGACGAATTTAGATGTAACCACAGTAAGAGCTAAAGACGGAAAAGCTGGTCATTGTGACTGTGATGGCAATCAGTGCTGCTAGTCTTGCACCTTTAAAAACTGCGAATTTTGCCCAAAAGTGTATCTGAACGCTACCTAAAAGGAAACACATCCAGGGTAGATGGTAAATGATTTTCATACGATTTTTGCGGCTGTGGAAAAAAAAACAGAGGATAAGTTTTTTTGGGGTAGGGTATTCGAACTGCCGTCTTACGCATCCAAAACACATTGAAGATTCATTGCGCTACTGATGGTAATGAGTGCTTAATTCTTCCTCTGTTAAGTTCACATAAAATTCTTACCATTTGCCTTAGGTGGCAATCCTTAGCCGGAAGCTGTGGGACTACCTCTGAGAAAACGGAATCCCACCTCAGTGGTACGCTTTCTCTTCAGGTTACAATATAAAAACTACTACCTTTGAAGAATCTTCTGTTTTTCTCTTTTTTTATTGTTTAGGAACATTCTTTTTTTTAGTGCACAGCAATCTACCAAACCCCTTCACCCTACCAGCTTACCATTTCACTTCATGCCAGTCATGACATTAATTAAGCTGAACGCAGTGGCTGGCGAAAACCTGACGTTCATGAGATCAGATGTAACAAGCAGTTTTTTAGTTACTTGCTGCATTGTTTCTGATATTAACATTTTCAGCACCGCCCACCCCCTTCCCCTTCCCTAAGCTACAATGATGTCATGATGTCACATGGCAATGCAGGTTTGCAATTAAATAAATCCTCATCAGCCTGACAACGTCCACTGCAGGACGAACACCTCTCTAAGGAGGTTATATCTATTCACATCCAATTAACCGTATCAATTAAATTTTCCAAGGTATCTATTAATAAATTACAAGTGTTTGGTAGCAAAGCTGCTCTTGTAAAAGCATCTATAAAGCCTTAATTCTCTTTTTCCCTCTCTTCTCTGCTAACCATGAATCAGACGCAGACACTGTCGCGTTTGGTAGCGCAGCGCGAAAGACAATGAAGACAGAAATTGCCTTTTCGGCCTGCGAAGTGAAGAAGAAAGAAGTCTAGCTTGCAGTATGCGAGACGTAGGGGGCGACTGGGGCCAGAAGTCGCTACCTTCGCGACTACACTCACTCTGACAATGCTGCAGTTATGACCAGAGCCTACTGAAGCGGTAAGTCACAGCGGTACGAGGTTTACAAAGGAGAACGTGCCGTAGTGCAAACTATATCGGATACTTCGGACCCTTAAGTTGTGAATCTAGTTGACAGAAATTGTTAAACGTGCAATAAACCGTATCATACAAAAAAAACATGTTAGTAGCCGCGAACACGTGGCATACGTTTCGGGAGTTAATAATCACTAGAGGTATTAAATCCATTAGTTAATAGCACTGGTTTTAATTGATTCAGTACGCTGAGTTTCGTTTTTCTAGGTAATTTTGATATCTTCGGGCAGTCTTAGGCTGTCTGGAATTATCTCGAACAGACGAAAATTAAGCGCACGTGGTGGTGCCGTTTACCTACGTTAAGGACTACGCAGCAAGCCATGGAAAGAAAAATGATAGGTATAACGTTAAGAGGCAGGGAGAGAGAAGAGTGGGTGAGGGGACAAACGCGGGTTAATGACATCCTGGTCTAAATCAAGAGGAAGAAATGGACTTGGGCAGTGCATGTGATGCGAAGGCAAGATAACCGATGTCTCTAAGCGTAATGGACTTGATTCCAAGGGAAGGCAAGTATAGCAGGGGGCGGCAGGAAGTTAGGTGGGTGGAGGAGATTGAGAAGTTTGCGCGGACAGGGTGGCCAGCTGGCACAGGACAGGGTTGATTGGAGAGATATGGGAGAGGCCTTGGTCCTGCAGTGGGCGTAGTCAGGCTGATGATGAGGATGATGATGGTGCCATGCTATAATTCTGAGTGCAGCTGGTCGTCTTGAACCCCGCAGTAAGCAATCAGTCACGTGACCAGTGCCATATTTATCTCTTCCCTCTTCTCATTTCATAATTTCGTGCCGAGAACTACAGTTCGCATTTACCTTGTCCGTCCTGTGGTAGCAGCCGGGCACACTACTGAGGGGGAAATAAATGAGCATATCTTATGCTTCCAAAGTGGCATTAAACGCGGAAGAGACGTCTGCATGAAAACAAAACAGCCTTATTTGGAACGCAAAAATTGTGATTCGACAGTGTGGTACCAGCGAAATGTTTCGCGAGGAACAAACTCTCAAGCCTTCCCACTAGGGCGAAGAATAGGCGGCGAAAGCTGTCACATCCCCCCCCCCCCCGAGGGCCAAATCTTAGGCCCATGCTGATCACATGACCCCAAATTGCATCTTCTCGATAGCGATCGTTCCTACGTTCCTAATGACTATTACCATCATCATTACTACACTATTAATCCCACATAGCATCTCCGATATCTTCTTAATTAACCCTGTCCTCTTCCAGAAGCGACCACCCTTTTCCCACGAACTTCCAAGCCTAACCCGCCCACATTAATCTATTTCATCTTCTCTTGTAATACACTGCGCTAACCTTAGGAACCATCAGTTATCTTCCATACGCGCTATATGCCCTGCCTATGTCCATTTCTTTTACAGCGATAGCTGTTGGGCGCCCGTCCCTGGCTTTCGCGTCGTAGTCGTCCGCCGTCCGGCGTCGCCTTCGGCGTAACCGGTGGATGCGCTAGCACCCACCATTTGCGCCGCCGGTGAACCTGGGTTGCATAAGCCTACGGGTGGCTCTCTTTGAAACAGCCGCCTGCCAGTGCAGGGGTGCCTCACTTGACCACTACACCAGTGCGATATGAGGTCACCGTATCTTTTCTACCCCAGCATATCCCCCGAACTATATGCCTGCACAGCTATCGCTGAATATCGCCTTATACAGTCGTAACCACCCTGCGAGTTTGTTTAATTCCTGCTAGTGTATCACTAACTCCTGTTTCTTCCTTAACCCACTCTGCGCTATCCCTGTCTTAACGGTGTCATTTTCATTTCCATAGGTCGCTGCGCTACCCTCAAATTAATCTCAAGCCGATTCGTACCGCTCCAAATTTCTGCCCACACGTCCACCGCCGTATAAAAAAAAGAAAGCCTACAGACTTAACCCTTCAATAGCATAACGTTAGCGAATTAGCATGCTGATGAGACGCGTAACTGCCCTTAGCGTCCAAGTCCACCCGCAGGCCAACGAGCCCGCACCAGCGAGCGGAACCGTCGCCATGGAGAGCGGGCGGCGCCAGGCTAACGCGCCCATGTTGGCCTTCATGGTCGTGGCGCTGTGCACGTTCGTGGTGACGTCCCTGACGCCCCCACTCAAGTACGCCGTGTCGGTATTCGGCCTCGTGGCCTTCTCCATCATGATCGGCTTCTGCATCAAGCGCCACCTGACGGCCAGCTTCGGCCGCAGGCTTCCGGTCACTGGCAAGGCCGTCTTCATCACAGGTGGTTTCTGTTGTACCACTACTACCGGTTTGAGTCGGTGTTCCTTATCCCTGTAATTCCCAGACACTGAAAACTTCAGTTAAAACTTGACTTCCATGATTTCATCGCTAATGTGTTCTTGACTGCAGAAATGTAAAAAAAATCTAGATTTTTTTTTTCAGGACAAAATGAAGACCAGCATTAAATGTTGCTAATGAATGCCTAAGGAAGATAGGACTGAAATAGATGTGTAGCCTATATTGAAAATAAAGAACAAAATGAAAACTAATTCACCACCTGTCAGTGCAGCCATACGATGGCAGGAACTTAAGGCTGTTTCGCTGTTAGGGTCCGCTTCTGCTTCTATTTGCCCTTCAGCAATCCTCCTGCACATGGGTCGGAGGTTATTCGAATTTACTTTTACAGTTTTTTTTAAACGGCTGTATCTGCAAATTAGTTCTTCATGTCATTCTGCAAGTAGGAATGAAAACCATTCATATTTCTACACTTTAAAGCTTTCACGTTTGATGTGCCTAGCATTACAGGGTCAAAATCCGCGTTTACATGAATGCGACTGAAGTCGACTCCAATCCGCTTTTTGAGGGACGAAAACTTTGAGGAAAAGAGTAGCGGACGAGCCACGCTTTCCCTTCTCAAAATGTGCTCTTTCCTTCGAAAAGTCGACTGAAGGCGCATTATGCCGCATTCATGTAAACACGGCTAGAGAGGCCCTCTCCCCATCCTTCTGCATGCAGAGTTATCGCATATGCCGCGTAAACTACACAGCCATCAATGTTGCAGCCAAGTCATACATTTTTCTGTGTGTCGCTTAGCACTTGCAAACGGAATACAAAAGAAACGCCTATTTTCTTCCTTGTGGCTTATCTGCAGTGTCGTCATGACGTAATAGTGCAAGCGGCTTTAGGATAGTAGAAGTGAAGGGATGTCTAGAACCGTTGCTTAAAATAGCCACGGCCTTGTTAAAGGGCCGGTGCTCCCACAATACAAGTCAGAGGCGTTTGCAGGTGCTTCATGGTGACGACTGTACACTGGTTAAAAAGGGATAAAGGAGCGTGCAACACGGTTACGCACCGATTATCAAATGAAGGTATATTCTTCACGTGAAGAAAAAGAAAGTAATAGCAAATACTTAAGCACCGATGGGTATGTATAGTAGAAGGACATTATTGCAAATTGATGACTGAATAGAGAACTAAACCATTCCTATGCGTTTTGTATCTATGCGGATGCGAGCAGCCAAACGCAACACACATTGAGTTATCAGTGTTTTTTTTGTTATTCTGGTCCATCTCCGAAGCCCAGCCTTTGTAAATGCTGTGTATATTGGAGTACGTGCAGCTTGTTCTTCGCCTGCATCTCTATGAGCCCTCAAAATTAATCTGCACCACTTCTTGTTCTGCGATAAAAGCCGTAATTATTTCCTGCTCAGTGCCACAGAAGGCCTGCCCACACTGTCTCCCTCAAAACTGGAATCTATACGGAAGGCTTCGATGATTTCTCTGCTTAGTGTGCCGCTTGATTCGGCCAAAATAGTGTCTTAACCCTTTTAATTGTTGTCTAATCATCACTATGTTCATTTGTTAACCAACTGCGCCGAACACAAGCTGTTCTTAAGTCTGGGGGAAATGAGAAAGAGAATTTCAGACTAGGGCATCGGTAAAAGACAAATAATGTACACGTGATTAAACAGCTTTTTTATGTCCGCGCCAAAAATTGGTGATTAGTAACTAGGGATTATCCTTAAACATGCAAAGGCAAGAAGGCAGCATTATAACGCAGAACATCTGCAAAAAAAGGCGAAAAATAAAGGAGCACACATAAAGCACAGCACCCCCAGTAGTTTCCTTTGTATTTTTTTGTTCATCCTGTGTGTTTCTGGCAAGTTTTTTTTTTTCGGCAGGAGAGTATATATAGTGAAGAGACCTCCCCTGGTTACTTGTCTACTTCGCTGGTTTCTCTGTCTCTCTCTCTCTGCAGCCATCCAAAATCTCTAATACTCTATGATGAGAATAGTCTGTTCTATTCAGCCTTGCCATCTATAGCCCCATCTCTCCTCTACACCAAGGCTAAGACCAAGCCTAAAGCTCAAGGTGAAAGTGAAGCCTAAAGCTCGACGGTATCTCTCCTATCGCACTGCGCAGGCTGCGATTCGGGCCTCGGTCAAATCGTCGCCCTGGCGTTGCAACAGAAGGGCTTCACCGTGTTTGCCGGCTGCCTAGAACTCGACTCACAAGGCGCACGCAACCTGATCGCCAACTCAGTGACCGTGCTCCACGTGGACTACCTCAAGCACGACACCATCATCAGGGCCTACCATGACATCTGCGAACGCCTCGGAGGAAAACGTACGCCAATGAGAGCGGGCGGCTAGGGAGCAGTGCGGGGTCACGCAGCGCTGTTCGGCACATAGTTGAAGACTAGCTTTCGAGGATTACGAAATAAAACGTAACATCCCAGCGAAAAAACCAAAGAGACGCCACGCACACACAAGCACCCGCGCAACACACCAGCGCGCGACGTCCACCAGAAAAGCCTTAGAGAATGTCACCAAGTTTTACCCTGTTCCGGCAGTGGCAGCAGTTGTATCATTACCGTTGGCGTGAGAGCAAAGTTCATAATAATAATAATAATTGTTGTTTAGGGGGGGAAAGGAAATGGCGCAGTATCTGTCTGATATATCGCTGGACACCTGAACCGCGCCGTAAGGGAAGGGATAAAGGAGGAAGTGAAAGAAGAAAGGAAGAGATAGGTGCCGTAGTGGAGTGCTCCGGATTAATTTCGACCACCTAGGGATCTTTAACGTGCACTGACATCGCACAGCACACGGGCGCCTTAGCGTTTTTCCTCCATAAAAACGCAGCCGCCGCGGTCGGGTTCGAACCCGGGAAATCCGGATCAGTAGTCGAGCGCCCTAACCACTGAGCTACCGCGGCGGGTAGAGCTAAGTTCGCGTTCTATAGACTGCGTTTGTTTACATCTACAGTGCTCCTTTTTTACATACGTCCTTGATTTTTGTATTTATTTGTTTGCAAAGCTCCAGTCTTCGATGATAATATGCCAGAATCAAATACATCCAGATTCAAGCCACGCAGCGAGTCAGTATCTTTGTGTGCCTGGTGTCATCTCTAAAGTATATACTTTGAGTACCGTATAAGCTCATGTGGCCAGGCGAGCATCCGGTAAGAGACTAAATAACGTAGTTGTCCAAATATTGCTTAAGAATATTGCGACCAGGTGTACAAAAATTACATGTAAACTAGAAATCTGTAGAACTGTTGTAGGCACATCAGTAGGGAACGAGCACATCTACCGCCAACGGCCCTATGCAGCTCCGGAACATCTGACTCGAGATGGCAATAACTGAGGGAGGAGGGATTTAAGAAAAACTGGTGCGTTTGTGGCTCAGACAAACAGTTACACTCCGTTATTACGCGGGAAAAAAAGAAAACGTATATAAATTTGTGCGTGCGAAGTACGGTTATAACAAAGTGGTGCTGCAACGTGGAGTGCTTCTAGCAGACTGTGGGAATTGATGTGCGTAATGACAGAACAAGTCACAACTTGAGGTTGTGCATTAAGAACAGTAAATCTAAAGAGTTTTTTTTTTTTGCAGGCACTTAAGGGTGGGATATCGTTAGCTAGCATTATTTCGTACACTCAGATTCGGAGTTCTCAGGGTACACAACTCAAAGTAAGACAACTTTCCTTTGTATTTTTTCACTCTTTTTTTGCATTCAAGCTCCCTTACGTATCCCATATTATGCACGCGTATTCAAATTTTTCTGTGATGAAAAAAAAGGTAATTTATAAGCTTTATTTTAGAGAGTGAAATCTGGAGTTTGTGCGACAGGAAAAAGTTTTCTGAAGGCCGATGAACAGATGTCGTCAATGTGGGTGGTCCAAGAAAGATCATGTGTAACTCTCACACCTAAGTATTTGACCGCAGTGACTTGTTTTAGTGGTCGAGACCCGAGCTTATATGAATGTTTTATAGGACTGTTTGTATTATTCGTGCAGAAAGAAGAAATTACTGTGTATTTATTCACGCCTCAACAACTGCACCAGTTTACTATCTTTGTGAGGTTAACATTCAGGTCACTTTGACGTTGAGCACAACTGATCTCATGAACAATACACAATCGTCAACGCACAATTGAATCTGGACACCAAGATAAACTTAGTGGACAGTGTCATTAAAGGCGGAACTTATTACAGTAATTTTGTAGTCGTACGTAGAATTGCATCGAGCATTATCAGCGCCAATGGGCTCTAAATTTTCTTCTCTTTCAATGAGCGTTATACGACATTAAATATTTTACGGCATGTTGTTTTGATATTGGCGGTAGACACTCAGTCGGACGTCTTTACTCCTCTCTTGTCTGCTGGTCCTTCTGAGCATCAGCGCAGCATGCAATATGAGGTGATATAGTCGCTCCTTGAATCATCATAAGGTGTGTGCGCTGTAGACTTATTGTGCGCGCGCCAGACCGAAAGAAAAAGCAATAATCTTATTTGGGGTTCAAAGTCTCGGAAGGTGGCCATTGGCTATAAAAACGTCACAGTCCACTTCCCAAGGTTAATTTCGACCGTTTCAGGTTCCTTAGCATGTCATGACATTGTACAGTACACTAGTGTTTTTCTATTTATCCTCAACATATCATGACGTTGCACAGTACGCTGATGTTTTTCTATTTACCTGCACTGAAATGCCACCGTCGCGGCATGGATTCGATCTCGTGATCTTTCGCATCAACAGCCGAACGCAATAGCCACTGTGCTGTCGCGGCGGGTTTCGCACAAGAAGTCCTAGGTTGGCTTAAGCGACCCCATAGGCACTACTTACACATGCCTTCGTAGCGTTGCGGATACAATGAAAAACAAAATACGTCATTTAAAATTGAGCCAAATGAAAGATCCGGCGACATAGAGCGCTGTTTTTTCTTAACCATTATAAACCTTAATGACGTTTCTCCTGTTTATAAGCATAGAACAAAGCTTGCTGACCTCGAAAGCCCGCACGGTGCCAACATCTTGGCTCATAGCTGCGGTTTGTTCGTCTTTTTTCGGATAACCATACATCGGATGTGGACACTATCCGCATAGAGGGTAACTCTTTTATTATCTCTCAACGAAAGGTTCCTAGGCAACTGAGCATTTAAGATATCTGCGATGGGTCTTTCTCGAGTATTTTCTCGGTGTGCTCAAGCACATTTTCATTAAGCGTCTTCTAGCAAACATTTTTTTAATAAGGTTTCTTTGAATTTTCTCCCGGCCACATCAAGCCTTACCCATCACTTCACATACGTTACTATAACCACTGTGAGTGCTGTTCGCTTCAAGTGTAGTGTTCAGTACTAGTTTGTAAAACGTGCAATATATAAAGGCCTTATATTGCCCTTTAGCAATGAAACCAGGCGTCGATGTCCGCGTTCAGCAAAATTTGTCCAGAAAACCCCCAAAAGCAACCATCAGCAAAGAAAAAAATCTTTCCCAAGCTGTGGAGAATTCAGATTGCGAGGCAAGCAGGAAACCCATCGGCCACAAAAACACGTTGCGTCTTAGTTGCCTGAACGACTGCATGCTAATTAGTATGTGCGTCATTAGAAAACAAGGAAAAATATAAATGAAAAAATCAATGCTTTCCCCTTCAAAGTTCTTCAGTACCCGCCGCGGTTGCTCAGTGGTTAGTACGCTCGGCTACTGATCCGGAGTTCCCGGGTTCGAACCCGACCGCGGCGGCTTCGTTTTTATGGAGGCAAAACGCTAAGGCGCCCGTGTGCTGTGCGCTGTCAGTGCACGTTAACGATCCCCAGGTGGTCGAAATTATTCCGGAGCCCTCCACTACGGGCACCTCTTTCTTCCTTTCTTCTTTCACTCCCACCTTTATCCCTTCCCTTACGGCGCAGTTCAGGTGTCCGCCGATATATAAGACAGATACTGCGCCATTTCCTTCCCCCCCCCCCCAAAAAAAAACAGTATTCATTTTCATTTTCCTAAGTGGCCTTAGTGATTTTTTATACGGCACCAATATGCAGTTGGAAGTCGTAGTTTTGTGCTGCCGCCTTCCTCGCTGCCTGCACTGTTGTCTCGAACTCTCGAGACAACAGTTGTGCTCTTTGTGCTGTGCTCTTTGTGTACCATTACATGTTACCAGTTTTCAGCGATAGCTTCTCTTCGCAGCCCTGTGGGGCCTTGTTGCCAACGCCGGCGTCACTTGCTACGGCGAGGTAGAGTGGCTGCAGTTCAAGGACCTCCAACGGGCCATCGAAGTCAACGTTTTTGGCACGCTCAAGTTTATCACGGTCGGCCTCAACCAAATAAAGAAGAGCAGAGGCAGGATCGTCATAGTCACCGGTCTGCACGGTGAGCTTCCTCTGTCGTCTAATTTTACACAGTTTCACATTGCTAGCTGCAATTTCCTTGTTACATGCCCACAACAAGCCTAGACAGAGTCTTCTTCAAAATGCTGTCGGTAAAGATATCACGGGTGATAGAGACAAATGCAAACCAATGGAGACGCTCATATTCTGGGAGAAAAACTTTCCCTCGAATTCGACCAACGTCAAACTTCGATAAGGAAGACCACAGTTGCAAAAAGCTTTCTGTTGACACACCACTTCTGGTCGTGAGGGCCAGTTGATCGTTTTCCCTGGTTATGCGTCACGACAAGCTAACAAACTTAGTTGAGAGGTGCATAACCGGGAAAACGATGAACTGGCCTTCACGACGAGAATTAGTGGTGTGTCAACAGGAAGCTTTCCGCAACTTAATTCCTTATCGGAGTTCGACATTTGCTGAATTAGAGTGAAGTTTATTCTCGCCGAATACGGGTGTCTGCACTGGTACACGCCTGGCTTCACTCCTCAGTGACATTTTCTTCATGGCTTGTTGTGGACATGTTCAGGTACGCGGATGACTATCTGGTGCTCGTGAACGATCGTTATTGTAGCAGACGATTCGTGATCGCTCTGAAAGTTTGCGGGGAAGCAGGTCATGGTCTGTGGTTCACGTTTGAAATTATACAAAATCACATCATAGATTTTGGTACATCAAGATGCAGCTTCATTAGCAAAGTTTTCGTACGATGAACAACCCTCGGTCCTTGAAGCCAATTCTTCACTACAGTTCTCGCCCTCAAAGGTAACTAAACATGTTATCGTTGTCTCGTGCTTGCTATCAGCCCTCTCTAAAATTGTGCCTGCACATCATGGGGGAATGTTTAATGACACAGACTGATACACTGCTGGAAGCAGGATACGCACAGGTTCTCCTTGTGCAAGCTTGCGGAATAAGAGGTGCGTCCCCTCGGCGGGATGAAACTTGCACACTGCGGAGGAGGCCCAACGTTATAGCATATGTCCTGGCTTATTTGGTTTGCGGGGTTTAATGTCCCAAACCGACTACGCCTATGAAGGACGCCGTAGTAAAGTGCTCCGGATAATTTTTATCACCTGGGATTATTTAACGTGCATTCATATCGCAAAGTGCTTGACCCTCTGGCATTTAGCCTCCATCTAAATGCGACTGCCGGGGCCAGGATAGAGCTTGCGTAGTTTTTGTGCAAAGGTATCTAAAGTGTGGCAAAGCGTTTGACAGAAAAGTATCTTAGGTGTCCCAGGTCGTTTTAAACGTGGGCCAACTCAATTTTCAAGTTTACGGGGATGGGCAACCCAGATTTTGAGGGTGAGCCAAGACCATTTTTGAGGCGCCCCAGGTCTGTCCCAACGTGGGTCACCTCAATTTTCAAACTTTCTTCAGTGGGCCACTCAAATTTTGGCGGTGGACCAACCCCCCTTATGGAGGTGGGCCATATCCATTTTGAGACTAGGTCAAGCTAGTCTTCTACTCGAGTACACCGAGATTCCCTGGCAGTCAAATTTGGCCAAGGTCATTCCGTCTCATACGCCAAAGGTGGAGGCTTCAATGACCCATCGGGTTTTTCAGGATTGCTAGTGAATTAGTGTCTTCGCGTTAACGTTTTCTGCTTTGGCAACACCTGATGATCTTATCTTCGGCTGATCGCCGCAAAATAATGCCTGCGCACACCGCTGTTAAGCGTTTTTTTTATTTTTGCAGTAGACTATATATTGCGTTTTATGCCGTAAATTTGAGTTACAAGTCAGCGTTAATTGTGTTTGCATGTTTTCTGACATTTTTAGTTGCGATATATCATAGTCCATAAAGTCGTTTTGTAGTTTTGAAGGGCCTTATCGTAACCTCTCATTTGTAGTTCGTTATTCTGACTAGCAAGTCCGACGCACAGGCCAGCAGGAAACTGTTCTTAAGTTTCAGTTACGTCTCCTGGCTTGAGCACACAAAAGGCAGCGGTAAAATCTGTCTCTTAACCTGCGCAGGTAGGATTGCCATTCCCGGCATGGTCATAGCATCCGCAACGTCGGCGGCCCTGTGCCAATATGCTGACGGTCTCCGCCGAGAAATGGCCAAGTTTAACGTGCAAGTCTGCACCTTGGAACCGGCGTTTTACAAGTAAGCCGTTAGTCAACTTGTCTCCACATGCAAAAAGCTCATGTGCAAAGTCAAGCGGACGTTGGAAACGCATATATTGTTTTTTAGATTTGAGCGTTCTGAATGGGGCACGTCGAAGAAAACGTTCTGACTGTACAAACCTCAAACTTTTCAGAACAACGCCCACGGGCCTAGTGGTCTGCTTAGCAGTGTTGTGATCTCGTTAGTCGCTTGACCTCGTTTCCAATGTGGTCTTATTGACTACTCTGCGCCATCTATGGCAATAGCTGCCAAGCAGCGCATGTTTCCATTTTGTGTCGGACATTTCTGGAAGCGTACAATAACGTTCAAGAAATTAACTCTTGATACCAATAAATACTAAAGGGGAGAAAAATATTAACACGTTTAGCACATAGTTATTACTAACGCCGCATGAACACAGTCAATGTTTGCCGTCAGTGGTTCTGTCATGTTCTACTGTAACTTTTAGGTTCCTCATGCACTTCTGGAGAAGCTAGCACTCTTCACAGGATGAACCGCAGTCATTCAAACAGCCAACAGATACACAAGTCAGCCAATACTATCTATAGTGGAATTAAACCCAATAATGTACCGGCAAATGCCCCTACCGAGATATCGCACCAGTCAAATTGTTATCAAGAAAGGCGTTAAGTCCACTTTGAAAGTTTTTTTTTTTAAATTACTTCTCGAAAAGCACACAGTCGCCCGCAAATAACCTTATTTGCCCGTTAGAATGAATTCCGGTAGTAATAATGCTGATGTAAAATGAAAAAATGCAATTGTCCTAGCAGACTGCATGAGGGACCGCGGGAATGACCGGAAGACATCCTGATTGTTGCCTGTTAACTGCTACTAACTGGTAGCAGTTGGTCAAAGCGTTAACTTTATAAGATCAAAATCTCCAGCAGCTGCATGCGCCTGAGTTTTCGTATTTGTGTGTCCTGACAGTTCGGTGACACCATTCTCTGAAGGGCCTGCTTAGAGGAGCATTCGTCGCTGCGTTATTAAATTGCCCCTGGTGAAAGTGCAAAAGAAATAGTTTTCCGAACAATGCTTTCGATTCTTTATTCGTACACCATCGATGGGTATGCAATGCATTCCGACAACGTCCAAGGCTGTGCTTGTTGTAAAGTAATAGCATAGCCCCGAACGCGCCGTTGCGATCTTTCTTCATTTGTTTTCGACAAAAATCGATAAAGGAAAAAGGATTCAAATCAAAGTACGTGCCTCTTCGAAGAAAATTATAGCAATCTATCTATACAAACTGCGATCAAAACTTTGTTGAAAACCAAGTGAAGACACCGCATAAATACACTTACACGCTGCGCCCAGAGGCACCGGCATCGATGTCTTCTCACAAACTTTCCGGCGCGCTTCCACCCTTCTTGTACCATCGCAGGACCTCGATGACCGACCCGGACGCCATCACGCAGACGCTTAACGACGTGACGCGGCGCTTGCCACAACTGGTCCAAGAGGAGTACGGCTCCGCGTACCTGGACAGCTTCAAGTTCACCTTCTCCAAGAAGCTTCGACGATTCTCTCGCCAGAACTTCCAGGAGGTCTCCACGGCCGTCATCCGGGCGCTGCTCAGTAGCGAGGCCAACGTCCGCTACTGCTGCTCGGGACTGCGCCAGAAGCTCACGTGGACAGTGCTCGAGTTCCTGCCGCTCAAGATCTGCGACTTCTTCCTGATCCTGCAGTTCACGCCCAGAGCTGGGCTGGCGGGCAACATCAGGGTGCGCAACGTGATAGTCCAACCTCTGCCCATGACAGACGCGCCCGCTGACAGCGATACCGAAAAGCCTCTGGAACACATGGAGAGCGTGCCGCCTTACTTCCCGACGCCTCCCATCATTAAGCCCGGTACCCACATATAGGGACGACTGCGCAGATGCCGCTGGCTCGCCAAGGAGGGCGCTTATGCGGCGGTGAAAGCCGCGATAGAGCTTGACACGCCGCATCGAGGCAATGCAATGTCCACCACGTCGCATTGTCCTAAAGCGTCGTGTATGATGATCGAAACGAGGCTTCTTCTGGTAGAACGACGTCAGTCACACAAGCCTAATGGTTAGGAAGAGAAGAAAAATTGATCAAGATTTAACGATGAAGCCCAGTGATAGACTGATTACTCCTTCCGGCTGCTGAACTAAGCGGCAGCGTGCGAAATAAATTATCTATACTGCGTCGTATGATGCAATTTATTCACGGTGACTTGAAAAATCACTTCTCCAGGTCACTAATTTCTTACTACCAGGATGTCAGCCAAATCAAAAAATCTCTAGGCGTTTGTCCAGGGCTGCATGCGTCAAAACAAGCAAAAATTTTAAGGTTTCAAGAGCTTTACAATTTTTTCATTGCACTCCCGATGAAGGTAAAGCCTGTACAGGAAACCCATGCAATATATCGAGTCACAAGAAGCTTTCCCAGTTGTGTGTGCCAAGAAGCGGCATAGGCAACCTGCTTTCTGGTAACCTGGCCGTGGAACCATTAGCTTGGCACCAGTTTACCCTCTTCTTTGGGCCCTCTTCACTGAACCCTGGCCAATCCCCCATCGTGGGTATGTGCCATGTAACTAAGGCAACAACAACCACCTACGCAACATCTCAAGGCAGCGTTCGGATCACAAAAAGGAGATAGGGTAATCTGATATCTTTTCAGGGCCAACTAGAGGGACGTAAGCACTGCGTTGTAATGCACTCATGGGGAGGGGAGCAAGGATGAGGTCAGAAGCCAAAGTACGTTGAACTCCCGTTTCTTTTTGTGTGTGTTTGACAGCAGAAAAGCTTCAATCTTCTCCGATGCTCATAGATTAGGATGCCATTCGATAAACCATCATCTTTCTGTGGCTTTGAAACTGTGGGTTAAACCCACACGTAACTAAATCTCAGTTTGTTGAACTACAAAGGAAGGTATGAGCGTGAGGACATAGCTTCCTCAAGTGGGCTGTTGTGATGCGCTCGCGAGCCAAGTACAAACAGTTGTGGAAGCCTTCGCATCCCGCTTATAGCTTCCGCTCACCTGCATAAGTTATGAATAAATGAGACCCAGCATAAACCTTTTTCACAAGCAGCTCGACGCCCGAAGCTTTGTAAATAATTGGACTGTCGGTGACAGGTGCCGGTAATTGGGGAAAGTTGTGTTAAGAAGGACTCTAATAGTCATTGCAATCAAGGGGAGCATAGAAAAAAATGCTAGTTTTTTTTGGCACTGATCAAAGCTATAAATTAGTTGTGCAGTTATATTAGATCTAAAATAATTTATCAAAACGTTGACGAAAAGACGTGGCCGGTAGGATCTGAACCTAGCGTTGAGAAGAGGCGCATGATTCCTACATGCGGTTGCCTCACTGCAAAAACAACTTGCCTGGAGGTTTAAAAGACATTTATCAGCGCTTCTGTTGCTCCTGTTTCAATGAATTCCTCGAGTCTGTAAGGGCGCGGTTCAAGTGTGGACTCTGGTTAGGCAGCTGAAGCGCCTCTTCTATCCTCATAGCGGTTTCCTGCTGCGCCGTTGTGGCTGCAGCTATAGGAGCAAGAGGACACGGCTTCAACGTATGTACAGTACTCACGGATTGAAATAGGACATTCGGAGCGCGTGGCCGTCGCTTCATGGAGCGCCGCCCGTAGACGCTCATGGAACCAAGGTGGTGCATTGTGGTATGGCGTGAGAGGGAGAACATCTACAAAGCAGAATTGTTCCTTCCAGTAGCCAATCAGCCGGCCTGTGGTTTACCACATGCCTGCGTGGCACTGCAAGGCTAGCGCTCCGAATGTCCTATTTCAATCCGTGAGTACTGTACTCTTCTAACGCGCACGCCAGCCAGCCACACATTTCTGAAAACTTATGGATCGCGCTAACACGTTATACCGCAGAGTCAAAGTTATTCCCTTCGTACTTTAAACTATCTACAGCCGCTAAGCGCTTCGATAACCAGCCACAGCTGTTAAACTAATGTGAAACCTTTTCATGAATCAACACGCGGTTGAGATCGGAACAGATGGTGAGATAAAAATGTCACCGTCTTGTGGCGGCCAATTCACTGGCTTGTCAGAGCTCGACTTCGTCGTCGTCGCTGCCGCAGTCCTCTTCCGGTTCTAGGACAACTTCTCCGGGCACTAGCGGCGTTCCTTTGAAGCCGCCTCTGCAGAACTTCCACGTCTCTGTACGCCGACTCCTGGAAAATTATTGCACCCTTTTAAAAAAGGGGTAGGCTGATAGAGTGATAGAGTATATAATTAATTAGGTATCTGATTCATTGATTGATTAAGTTATTGACTTACTGACTGACTGATTCATTTATTCATTTCTTGGTTATTTATTTTTGATTGATTGATTGATTGGTTGGTTGATTGATTGATTGATTGATTGATTGATTGATTGATTGATTGATTGATTGATTGATTGATTGATTGATTGATTGATTGATTGATTGATTGATTGATTGATCTGCGCAACTGACTGACTGATCGATCGATTGACCCACCCACGGACTGGCTGACTGATCTACGGCTTATCAGTCGATAACTAACTGGCTCACCAACTCACCTGCTGATCAGCTGATTGGCTGCAGTTATTCATTTTTTATTGTGCTTATTTTTTATCCGCCAAAGAAACACTGGTGTGGGAGCACTGTGGGCGCTGTAGAGGGCTTTTGATGAGTTTGTACCGCCTCGGACTGCGCCGATAGTTACGTCCGATTTTTTAGCACACTGAAGATGATATTGGACGCACATCACAACAATCGCAATTTCCTGACGACAGATGCGTGCTCCCAACACTCTAAAAGATGCAACTAAACATATGATGCAACGTATGCGGCGCAGAGTAGCGTTGAGTTGCGGCCCTTTTCATAGCCAACCCGTACCCGCTTTACGCCAATATTTTACAGCTGGCATAGCCACAGTTGGCATAGCCAGGGTGGCATAGCCACGTTAGGCCCTCTTTCGGGTCTTTTGTTGGGCCTTCCGAGGCAATCTGCTTTTAATTTTCCCTAACAAAAGAAAGAAGTAAATATTGACTTTTTTTTTTTTTTTGCCTAGAGCTCACTCATGGAACCGGGCCGTATATTTCTGTGCTGATTTTTTCATCGCATCGCAAAGGAAATCTTGTGGGAGCACCACATTTAAATACATATTTCATTGCTCAGTACGGAGCAATCACTGCGGCAACATAGCAGCACGCCGCCCTGCGCTGCATAAACTCTGCGTCCATTCGCAAGCTTTGCATCGCAGTGTCCTCCTGGCTGAGGCAACTAATGGTGTCGAGAAAATTTTGCTACCTTGAACCTGGATCAGGACCAATTTTTCTTGAACTCTGAAGTTTCTGTGAAAGCTGTATAGCTGTCCCTCTGTGTCCGTATAGCTGCGCTTGGGTGGATACTAGGCAGTAATTACTCCCTCCATTACAAATCTACTCCGCTGTGAGGGATTTCCCCTAAACATTCGACTAATACCGTTCCCATTTCGAGTTATTTGTCGATTCGCTTTCACCCTACCATCTGCTAGCAGCCGTCCTTGTTGGTTCAGTCAATGGTAGAGCGACCACCCCGGACAGGCAGTGGTCTTGGATTTGAACCCCGGTCTATCACGAATATTAAGTTTCTGTGAAAGCTGTATTGCTTTCCTTTGTTGCCGCACGTCTGAGCTTGGGTGGATGCTAATGAGTAATTATTCACTTATGACTAGGGGCTGGACTACTCCGGTTTGAACCGAAAGAAACGTACAAAATTACGCCGAATTCAGTTTTTCATATTCGGTTTTAACCGAAAGAGGTCGGTATTCTTGACACGCAAGGCATTGTAAACTGGCTGTTGAATACGAATAACACTCCGTAATAAGATTTCAAAAAAAAATGGCGGTGGTTTAGCTCTCGTTAAACCTGGAGCGACGCGATAGCTACAGCTGGCCGAGTGGAACTTGGTCACGTCACCAACCACGTGACGAACCACGTGATCAGCCACGGCGCCGGCAGCTGCTCCGTACCACGTGACCAACCACGTGACAGCGTGGCTGCGCAGCAACGCGGAAGGCTCGAAATGATATCGTAATGTAGCTATCGCTACAAAAACTCAATAGGGAAGCCACAGCCGTGATGCGACGGTAGTATTGTTGGACAAGCAGCGTATTCGGGCGATTGAAGTATTGATCCACTACCTTACACGCCTCTGCAGACCTGATCGTCGCCTGCTAGCTAAGCATTCTCTGTTCACTATCAGCCCCTACTTAGAGCAGTTAGTCTGTTAAATAGGTTTTCAACTGCCTGTAGTACAGTGATAACACGCTGGAAAATGTGGTGTCCCGCCCTCTCGCTCTACCCAGCACGACAACCCAGCAATAACATGTCAGCACAGCTCTTAGAAGTAATCCCGCACTTGCGTTTTTGTCTGTGGGCTATCTCATTTCTCTTGCGTTACATTATTAATAACGATGGAATTTTTTTTCTACTCGCACAGCCTCAAGTGTTACTATTTGCACCTTAATTACTGCTGAATAAACTGTTAATGCTGAAAAAAACACCGAGATAGACTCTAAGTGACTTTTACCTCGCAGGGTTCCTGCATTATAATCAGCGAAAAGGTTCAGAAATTCATTCGTCGAAAATAATATTCGCCGAAAAAAAAATTGTTGGTTGTTTAGCTGTGGTTAAACCTGGAGTGACGCGATAGCTACTGCTGGCCGAGTGGAACTTGGTCATGTAACCAACCACGTGACGAACCGCCACGCCGCCGGCAGCTGCTCCGCACCACGTGACCATCCACTTGACAGCGTGGTGGCGCCGCCACGCTGAAGGCTCGAAATGCTACCGTAATGTAGCTATCGCTACAAAACGAATCTTGCGTTCTGAGATAAACACCGAAAAAAGTCAGCTAAATTTTCAGAAAATAACAACCGAAGAGTCCAACCTCTACTTATTACCAGCCTTCAAACGAATCCTGTGTTTCACCCCGTCACTTCAGAACGAAAAATGTGCAGAAGAACCCTCACCTTTTTGAGAGGACGTGCAAATCCAAAGGCCGAATCTTGAAGTAGAGAATACGTGGCACAGGCCCCAGACTCGCACTATCCGCTCTTCTACCCACGACAGACTTCCAGTGGAAAGTCACGTTGTTCACGTCAAACAGCCTCTTCTTGGTCGTGAGCAGGGAGGTGTATTTTACACCAGGCTTCATGCTGTGGGGGCTGAAAGCGACGGCGCATTTTTTGAAGGGCAGCACGTTTCGCTCGACACAGTAGCAAAAATCGAAAACATCATTTGGCGTAGTTAATCGGTTCGATTTGCTATATCTTTAAACGGCATGTGGCTCCGTCTGGCTGTAGAAGCACCTCACAGCTTCAGCTCTCACAGCGGTACACTTAACCGCTTCAATTTCTTGACTGCATAGTCTGTGCTTCGGCTGTCTCAGTGGAGTTCAGAAACGACTCTCAATTTGTTGAGTGATATTGCAGCCCTGCGGCTATACAGTATTGCCGAGAGTATAGAATATCGCGGACTTAGCGGCGCATCAGTTTGCCTGTGTTGTTGACTAATGGCCAAATATCCTTAAAATCGGCCGCATGACGATAAAATTGTTATGAGCTTCCTTAGCACTACATTTGCCGGTAAACAACAACAACAACAACAATAATAATAATAATAATAATAATAATAATAATAATAATAATAATAATAATAATAATAATAATAATAATAATAATAATAATAATAATAATAATAATTGGTTTTGGGGGAAAGGAAATGGCGTAGTATCTGTCTCGTATATCGTTGGACACCTGAACCGCGCCGTAAGGGAAGGGGATAAGGGAGGGAGTGAAAGAAGAAAGGAAGAAGAGGTGCCGTAGTGGAGGTCTCCGGAATAATTTCGACCACCTGAGGATCTTAAACGTGCACTGACATCGCACAGCACACAGGCGCCTTAGCGTTTTTCCTCCATTAAAAAAAAACGCTAAGGCGCCCGTGTGCTGTGCGATGTCAGTGCACGTTAAAGATCCCCAGGTGGTAGAAATTCCAGATAAAACTTTCAGTGTTAGACACACAGATGGAGCGTCATACCTTTTGTGCATCCTGATGGCGATCTTCTTGTCTACGCCAGGAAGCGTCAGCTGGACGTCGCCAAAGAGATCCCAGAGAGGCACTGACTTTGTCGTCTTCACGATTATCTGGTACTGAAACACTTCCAAGAAGAAAGAGCAACAACTTCTTTGGCAAGCAATTTTTTCTTGCGGTGTCAGCTTTTCGGGTTTGGTCCCTTGGAAAGCAAAACTCAAAGGACGCATTGAGTATCGAACGCCCAAAGTCAGTGGCTCCAAAGACCGTAGTTCGTATCACAGTCATAGCTTGTGGTCATTCAAAAATACACACATGTACCTCGCAGAAAAAAATCATATGACTTTGCTCACTTCTCAAAGCGCATTTCATCTCTTGACTGCAAAGTTCTACTGAGCACTGAGTAACAACTAACGCTGTTGGGCCGATCAAAGTGGTCAGAGTGGGGCCTGACGTTTTCGTCCACAACTGTAAGTCTGCGTACCAAACGATTGCACGTTATTCTACCGGAATTTGTGTTGACAGGGAACAAAACAAGAAAAACGACAGAATGGATAGGATGAGTGGTCAGCTAGGCACGCCCAATACGTTCTAGGGCACGAAACCAACAACACCAACAAAAAACAACACATGGCAGCGAAACAAACAGAAAAACTTTCGGAAAAGTGAGCACGGAATGTCGTCCCGTTAGGCTGGCTCTCTGCAATTAATTCTGCCTCACGGCAACGTCCAAAATGCAATACTATAATTTCACAGCCGGACCTGAGCGAGCAGAGTTCAGTCTGGCGTCAACAAGGCTATAACATAGGTACTACTTGGTTGTACAGGTGCTCCAAAAAGAAAAAGCAGCACTAGAGCGGAAAAAAAACTAGAATTGCGGAGACTTTTAGCCCGGATGCGGATGTATAGGCGCAGGTGGTACACCCGGCCGATCAATAACTTTTATTCATGTTCTTTATGTTCTATGTTCCTTTCTTCATGTTCGGCTTTTGACGTTCGCTTTAAGAGCGACGCGGGTGAAGCAGCCCTGTTTTTCCACAGCCTCGTGCACTGTTTTACTTTTGGGGAGCCTGTTCATTCTGCAGTGATCTACTGAATGTAACAGGCTGTTGCTCCTAAGACTTTCCACAATTTTTAGAAGTAGACTTTTTGAGTTAGAAGAGCGTTTTTTTTTTTCGACATAGCGATTGTCAGCGGCTTAGTATATCAAGAACACAACTAAGACGGGCTAACAAGCGAAGTGGTTAGCTAGTATTGAATAGTTAACTGTTTAACTATTGCCTTTAGGCCCTTTAATTACTGAGAGGCGTTGATAGCCCACCGTAAGTAATATCCACATCAGTTGTTAGAATTTCGAAAATGCGGTTACCATCGGCGCTGTTGTCCAACAAACTTTGGCTATTTCGACGAAATACGTGATTTGGAGAGGTTGCTTGCCTGCAAGCTTCTCGAAAGCGCATGCATTTTGGCGCGATGTAGGCAGAAATTTGTTGGGCCACAGTGCCGAGGGTAACCCTGTTTTCGGAATTATAAAAACTGATATCAATATTGCTTACGGTGGGCTACACGTTTCTAAATAATTACGGAATCTAAAAGTAATAGTTACAAAGTTAACTATCCCATATTAGTTATCGAGCCTGCTAGTTAGCACCTCTTAGCTGTATTGTGCGGTGACAATGCTATGCCGAAAAAAGCGCTCCTCTAACTCAAAAAGCCTTTTTTTTTTATTGAAGCACCCTGTATACAGCACGCCTTCATTCCTGCACAATTCTGGCGCTAACTCACGGCAATAAGGAGGCTCCGGGTCGGTTTTCAGGTACAACTTGGCCGCACGTCCACGGCTGTCGTTGCCGCTTGATCTGCGTGGCAGCCGGCGTGTCCTGTCGGCTAGGAAGCCCATGACGGCGCAACGACCGCGACCGGAGGCACAACCTCCGCAGCGACCAGCTGTGAATTCTTCCCAAGACCTGTGACATGACCGCAAAAACTTGAGCAAAGGGCAAAACAAGAACCTCAGCCGACTGACCAAGGTATCGGCAAGAGAACGTGCTTTCTAGACAAGACCTCCGGTAATCAAATATTCGACCCGTCTTCGGGGCAAGTCATCAAGGATTTGTAGACAATTCTTTAATTTTTGTTGTCTTGAAGACTTCGGTCCTTACGTTCGAGGAAAGTTATAGCAGACTTAAAAAACAAATCGTGAGGACTCCAAGTCTCGACTTTATAGAAGAAGCAAAAACTTTATTTGAAGGCCAACACAGAACCCGCCGCGGTGACTGAGTGGTTAGGGCGCTCGGCTACTGATCCGGGGTTCCCGGGTTCGAGCCCGACCGCGGCGGCTGCGTTTCGATGGAGGCGAAACGCTAAGGCGCCCGTGTGCTGTGCGATGTCAGTGCACGTTAAAGATCCCCAGGTAGTCGAAATTATTCCAGAGCCCTCTACTACGGTACCTCTTTCTTCCTTTCTTCTTTCCACTCCCTCCTTTATCCCTTCCCTTACGGCGCGGTTCAGGTGCACTGCCGATATGTGAGACAGATACTGCGCCATTTCCTTTCCCAAAAACCAATTTTCATTTTCAGGCCCACACTGATAATCTTATAATCTGCCGAGCCCTAGTGAAGCCAAGCACTCCAGGAAGGAGGGGGGGGGGGAATGAGGAGAGGTTTGGTTTGGTTTATGGGGGTTTAACGTCCCAAAGCGACTCAGGCTATGAGAGACGCCGTAGTGAAGGGCTCCGGAAATTTCGACCACCTGGGGTTCTTTAACGTGCACTGACATCGCACAGCACACGGGCCTCTAGAATTTCGCCTCCATCGAAATTCGACCGCCGCGGCCGGGATCGAACCCGCGTCTTTCGGGCCAGCAGCCGAGCGCCATAACCACTCAGCCACCGCGGCGGCCCTAAATGAGGAGAGGCAATGGCAGTGATACATGAGTACAGAATGTGTTCTGTGTCTGCCTTGATATCTGGACAGTTAAGACAGTGAGCTGCTGTTACGCCATCCGAAGTTGCAGTGCATTAGTCGGATGAGGAGAGTGTTAGTTTGAACTTTGCGTAGGACGTGTGCTTGTTCCGTGTTCAGTGACGGGTGAAGTCGGGGTAAAATTGTGCGATTTTCCCTGGTGTTCTCGTAGTGTTCAGCTATTTGCTCTTTGTATGTTGCGGCGTTTTCCACTGACGTTGGATGATTTGGCCAGGGGATCGAAGGCACCCGGGTGTTACAAAAACTAGAAACTCCAGTCTTCCCTCAACGCCCTTCACAAGGCCGCCCTGGGTCTACCCATATACACCTCAAATCAGCGACTTCAACGCACCGGCCTCTTTCTCACTCTCGCCGAACTAGCACAACATCATAGAGACAGGCAAGCAGCGCGCTTGTCCACTTTTTGGAAGTTGACTGGCGGACTGAGGCTTTTTTCCCGGCCCTGTGGTCCTAGGACGTGTACCACACGAGACAGCGAAAGCTAATTACGGTAGTAATATGTCATAACTATGAATCCAAGAAGGCTAGAAGTGCTTTTCAGCCACTTTTTTCGTGTAGAGTTGCACAAATCGAGTACACAAGCACGCAACTGGTATGGGCTACGTGCCCCTCACAGCAGTCACCACTATCAGAGCGCTCACTGGAAGCTTTTTATTGCGTTTCCTTTCAACCTGTGAGAACAAAATGCGTTGCTTCGCCTTATATCTGGTAACACTCTCTCCTCAGTATTAAGCTAAGTTCTTTCGATAAAGCACAGTTGTTGGCCTACTTCGGGTACAACGACCTCAACTAGGACGGTGCACTCAAGATATCTCCTCAGTTTTAAGACATGCAAATTAATATCTTATGCTTGCAATCATGCTTAGATTTGCTTCAGAATACAGAGCTACTGCTTATATGCCATAACCAGACACCATAGGGAATGGCGGAAACCTACCAATACCAAACCTACGAACCAGGGCATGTATATCAGACAACTTACGTTGGCGCTAACTTATTATGATCAAGCTTGTTTTCCAGGACCCAAGCTGAACCACCTATCCCATAGAATGTTTCTGTGTTTCTGTCACCTCTATACTCGTCTTGCCTGCAATAAAATCTTTACTTGACGGTCAGGGCTGGTTATAGTATGTGGGCTTCGTCTTGTCCGTCGTTTTATCTTTGCTTCTAAGTCTTGGAGCTACACTTACCCTTTGTACATACATCTAGATTGATTAAATAAGGAGTCAGTGTTCAGAATTGAAATGTGGGTGCCATGGTAGATGATGGGCTATCACCTGCAGGCCACCCCGACGGGTAGGCACAGCCTCCGGTTGATGGTGGCGATGAAGTAGTCCACGGACCGCTGGTGGTCGCAAGCGGCCAGCCGGCGAACGCTTTCCAGCATCCCTTCCAGGAGCAGGCTGTTTATGTGCTGCATCCGGCACCCGGGCTGACGGTTGCCGTTGTTAGGGTAGAAGTCCACGTGACCGACCAACTGGTCAACGCCGAAGCCTGCACGTGCGCGTGTGAGGAAATGCTCAGGGCCCGACGGCGACTCGTCTTTCATTGCTGAGTAGAGTCGCTTTCTGATTCCCTGTAATTCACTGCCTTCAGCATTGCTAAGGCCACTTCAGGATGAAGGCCTTTCCCGCTGAATTTCAACTATTCCTGCCCAGAGCCATCCCCGCATACCTCATATCCCAGCTGACTCGCCAATCTGTTTTACGCACCAGGATACCTGCCCCCCCCCCTCCTCTCCCCTCTCACTCCCAAAGTTATTGCTTTTTATTCAGATGCGTGTTTATGAGGAACTGGCATCCTGATTAAAACCCGCTGGCCATTCCATCGTGTGCTTTGCGCTCTCCTAATTTTTGTCATCCCTTTGCTACCTTAACCGTCAGTGGTACAGCTTATCTGTTCTGTGCATTACACCACAACATTGTACTGCTCTTGAGGTGATGTGTTTTAGTGGTCGGCACTTACCTTTTTCGTTGAAAAAGCCGAGGTTGGTGATGAAGCTAAACGGCAGGCTTGCGTCTGAGTGAATGACATCCACGAAGGCCGCGTCACTGGGGTCGAGACGCACAGTCGTTGGCATGTGAAAGAAATACGGTCCGGCAGGATCCAGTCCTGAAAGGATTTAGGGAAGGGAAGCGACGGTCTATTACTTATGTTTATGCTTTGTTTTGATATTTATACTTTGGACTGAGTACAGGGGTGGCTATGCTGAAGGAGCTGAGATTCACTAAAATACAGGAAAACGTGATGGTTTGGTTTGGTTTACGGGGGTTTAACGTCCCAAAGCGACTCAGGCTATGAGAGACGCCGTAGAAGAATGATCCGGAAATGTCGACCACCTGGGGTTCTTTAACATGCACTGACTACAGGGAAACGCGAGAAGGAGAGAACAGTTTCACATGCTCTTCCAAGCACGCACACCTTTCTTCGCCTCTACGCCAACACGGTACTGTGTCCGGCAGTGCTTAAACATTTCAATTCGGCCTTTTCGGACGAGTGTCCACACTGTGGCGAAGTGTTTGAGGATACGTACCACATGGGGTGGGCATGCCCTGCCAATCGTGCTTTCCCACCCCACCCCCACCCCACCCGAGAGGACTGGGAGGCCGCCCTGCTCGGCTGCTCAACTCTCCGGGACCAACGAGCCCTGGTGACAGGAGCCCAGGCCACCGCGAAAACCACAGGAGTCCCGGACTTGGGATCGCTCCTAATGACTGTGAGGACTGGACCCTTCAGATCCAGTCCAAGCAATACCTATTTTGCAAATTGTACATATAAATGTTTTACACCACCACCGCCACAAGTGACACGACAATGGATGGCTCTGGTAAAACGTGGCTCAATGTTTTCGATGCGTACAAAGTATGTTCATGCATAGCCTATTATATACGTGATTTGTACGCAACAAAGGCAGGTGCTTCAGATATGGGAAGGGTTATCTCCAAAAGCCGTTGATGAATACCACCACTTTAATGCCTGCTCTTAGTAGCGGGAGTGGCCTTCTTTAGTTTCCTGCCTTGTCGTCCTTACTCACTTCCGCTAAATGTAGTTCAGCTCTAAAGTGTTAAATTAGTGCCTATTTATTTCGAATAATTGCGCAAGATTTGAGCGAATAAATAGAACGAAAACTATTTCCATTTCCTTACCGGGAGTACCACCAGTGATTAGACACTATGCAGAAAGCTTATAACGAGGGCTACAGAGGTCATACGATAACATAAAGTGTTGAGCCTGACCGCAAAATATGACTCAGGCTGCCTGCTAAACATATAAGCAATCATTTAAGATGCTAAACAAGCACCGCCACTCTCAAATCACAATGCCTCTTACTAAACCGGCCAGCATGCATCGTTAACGATCAATATATAAGAAGCGGAGTCATTTTACTCTCTTCAGTAATACCGCATAGGTCAGTTAAGCACCGCGGCAGATAACCTTGTTTTTCGTCGATTAGAAACCCCGAGTTCAGAATGGCTGCCTTCTTCAAGCTGGACTCAAATGGCCTTCACCCGTAATGCGTCCGATCTTGTCGAGACGTTCTCCAGCGTAGCCCGCTATCTGCGCGCCCAGGCTGTGTCCGATGATGTGGAAGTCCGCCGGTGACGCACCCGTGGCATTCTTCAAACGGAAATAGAGAAAAATAAAAAGGGCACGAAATTATAAAATCAGGTGAGACCTCGTTCACTGCCCCGCACTGTAGGTTTGATTCCTTCGCAGAACTTGCATCTGTGTATGTTATTAAACACAAGAGAGCGCAACAAACCTTCATAGCTACATTGCTAATGTAGATATCTAGAAATAAAGACAACAACGGATGGAGCTGAATTCCTCTGGAAGCCACCCCCCAAGGACGCTTAGGTTTGATGGAAGACGGGCTATCAAAACAACCTATTTCAGAACACAGTAGACGTTCCGTGGTCTCGTTTTGACAACCACAATTAACGGAGCCAAAGGTGTTGGTAGTGTCGATTACAAATCCATTACCATCGTCAACAACCATACTACGTTCACTTCAAGACAAATATCTATCTCTCAAGGATTTTCAATCATCTCCGTCCCACGCAGGCAACGTCCACCCTGCCCCTACGCAATTTTTTTATTAATCTCATCCCCCCCCCCCCCCAGCTCTCCGACGAGTACTGTTCGAAGGGGACAACAAGCCACAGCCAACTCAGCAATATATGTGCACTCCACGGTAAGCCAGAAAAAGAAAAGGCAGCCAAAGGATGGAGTCGTGAATTCGCAACGTCCTCTGTGTTCCATGAGGCCGTTGTCAGTCCAGTGCATGTTATGCGAAGAGTTCAATCCGTTTTCAGTATACGCAACACGGAGTTCGTATCGCGTTGCAAGCGCCCATTTCGAAGGCCTTTATATTGGTCTCCATAACCCGCGCATTACTCGCTTAACATTACTCCCATTGCATTACTCCATAACACGCGCATTTCGCTTGCTGGAATTTGCAGACACCACGCTTTTGGGCCATTTTAAACAGCTAATTTTTTAAATGACCGAAAATTAAGTTCTGTTCTTTACTATTTATCTACCTAACTGGCATTGACCAGATGGCTGACCATGCGTTTCCAGCTGAAACAAAGCAAGAAGGACATTTGTTTTTTGGTTGATTCTTCCAAAATACGTTTCCTACATTCTATCCACACCCTTAGCGCCTGCCTGTACCTTCGCAGTTGTTTTTTTTAGGAAGCCGGCCATCTTGTCTTTGGCAACATAGTTATGTGGGAAAGCGCATTTGCGGAATTTTTTATATCCCCTGTTGCCTTCCATATCCATCGCGTTTCGAGTTCCGAATAGCTCCACAGTTCACGTGTTATATCAAAGGCTCTCATGTTCTACAGCTAGGGAAGGGGTGACGTGCTAGATACCCGGATGCGCCAAAGGTATCTTGATGCACATGGGATTCAAAAGCTATCATTTGCTGAGATTTTGATCGTCATAAAAAGGCCATCGATAAACGAAACTAATTCATTGTCAAGACCTTACAGGATGCTGCTTTAATTGGAAATGATTAATAATAATTGCTTTTCGATGGGAAAGAAATGCGCAGAATCTGTCTCATATATCGTTGGGCACCTGAACCACGCCGTTAAGGAAGGGATAAAGGAGGCAGTGAAAGAAGAAAGGAAGAAGAGGTGCCGTAGTGGAGGGCTCCGGAATAATTTCGACCGCCTGGGGATCTTCAACGTGCACTGACATGGCACAGCACACGGGCACTTTAGCGTTTTCTCCATGGTACAATGAAGTTCATTTTTATCACCTGTAACATTACTTTTTCAAACAACGCAGTAATAAGAGCTCTGTCACTCCCTGAACAGTGACAACCTCACCTGTAGCGTGGTTACGAGCAGGGCAAGCTCTGCGCCCACCACCCTCGTGTTCGCTGTAGCCTTGGTGTAAGGAGGCCCGTTACCATGACTCCAGTCAACAATGATCACGTTGTAGTCGCCCTGCTTGAGGAACTCGTCTTTCATTATCTGAAATGAACAATGGAGTGCAGCGGTTTTAGTGCAGTTCCGAGTGCCATTGTGTGCCTAATTACGCTTGCAATCTTAAATACGGCTCTGGTCATCGTCTGATGTCCCCCTAAGAAAAACATGCTGCCCACTCAAAACACCGAGAACGTCCCTTGAACCATGGCACTCTACAGCCTCCCGTCGCTGACAAAAAAAATTATTACCGGATAAAAATATAAAATTGCTTGTATGCTTTACCAAGAACGTTGTTTTATCCTTATCAAAATGCTAAAACGAAAGACAGCAAATTTTTAATTGTAATAAATATATATCAGATGCCAGCAGTAATAAATTTAGTTTATCGCAAGGCAAATTGTTTTCACTAGTATAAACATTAAGACAGGGGCTGTGGAATGAACTACGTAATTATGATCCCATCGATTGCGATCCTGTAACAGTGGAATGACAATAATATCATTGAAAACAATGGTTTTCAAATAGTCATATTTTGAGAAAAATGCAGCAGTAAAAAAAACTGCACGATTTTATTTATCGTGGTTCATTGTACAGCCAGATAAAAAAGAAATAAGGGTACAAAGTTTCAATAGAGATCATGCCCAGGGATAAAGTTGAAGATTGGTCGCGTAAGAAAGAATGGCAGAAAAGTTTATTTCGAGAAAAAGATAATGTAGATTAGGAATAACTACTAATGCTATACCCCATTGTCCAGCACGGTTAATATAAACCATATCTGTAGCTTAGCTCGCCCCTTAGTCTCGCTTCTTCTTGATTTTTTGGCAGTTCACATCTTTTCTTGTGTTCTTTGCGGCATCAGTAGACCCGAAAGGAAGATTTCCAGATGCGCAATTGGTCCCCTGTCTGGCAAGGTTTCTGTAGTATAATCTGTTTAAGACAGTCCTGTGAGGAGGCGTTTCGATATCTCCATCACCCGGTGTAGAGGTCTATTGAGTCTTGTATAATATAAAAGGACACCTGTTCGTCACAACCCAGATCACTGCACGAAAATTGACTCACGCCCATCCACTTTCCAACTTCCAGCGAGTCCAATGAACCCGTGCACGATGACCTTGGTGTCGAGGGACCCGTTGTAGACGGAGTCCTCCGCGGGTCCCAACGGGTCGTCGGCGCTGAGAAGCTCGGGTTCGTTGGGATTGCGTTTGGTGAGCAGCAGGAAGCGGGTGCCGATGCGCTCCCGGTCATCGGGAAGCACGTTGATGGGCCGGTGGATGACGTGGTAGAAGCCGTCGTCGTTCTCGAAGCAGCCCAGGCCGTGCATGCACTTGCTGGGTCACCGTGGGCGCCGTTCCAACTGACCCGCCACGTACAAAAGTAGGGAATGACAAGAAACACGTGCTCAGGTGTATGAAAAATTAGGGCCCTAGTCGTCGAGACGACTTGCAACGAGAAATCTATATAAATCTTCCCTGCAGAAACTATTTTAACAGTCCATGGCCAAAAGCCCTCACTGTTAGGGGAAACCGGATTTATTGCAAGGTAATTTAAGGCCACATCCACAAACGCAGCAACGTTGGTTTCACAGAGACTTTTCTTTCAGCTAGAGCTTAAGGGAAGGTTGAATTCCTGGATCCCGGTCAAGATATGAACAAAAATGCCACGACTTTACACGTTCGTATTCATTGCCCCGTATTTTAACGTTGAGTCTTTCTCTGCTTTCTGCTTCCAGGGCAAGGCCCATGCATAGTCCGGAGCAGCGCATGGCCCTGATGTAACATCCGCGCTCTTTCCTCAGATACTGTATTCCATCGTGCTGCTCAGCTCAGCGAATCCGCGAAAACAAGAATCTCCGTTCCAAATTCTGGATGTAGGAAGCCGCGACGATTACCTTGTCATACTATAAGCTAGCCCAACCAACGACCCAACTAGTCCATTTAAGCTGCGCTGTGTCACTATAGCACTTGTGCACCAGTCCGTCTTCGCTTCCGGCTTTTAGCGTAGTGCCGTAAACACACCTGTCTAGAGGGCTCGTGCGGCGCGCTCTGTTGTAAATTTGTGACCATTGAGGCTGATTGGCGAGCTCAGTACAGCTTTTAAAACATAAGGAGTGAAACACAGTCCATGTGAATATGCAAGTTCGATAAGGTCTTGTATCGAGCCCTAGGTCTGCAGTCATCATCATCATCATCATCAGCCTTACTACACCACTGCAGGGCAAAGGCCTCTCCCATGTCCTCTCCAATTAACCTATCCTTTGCCAGCTGCATCCACCCTTTGCCTGCAAACTTCTTAATCTCATCCGCCCATCTAACCTTCTGCCGCCCCCTGCTACGCTTACTTTCTCTTGGAAACCCACTCCGTTACCCTTAAAGACCAGCGGTTATCTTGCCTTCGCATTACATGCCCTGCCCAAGCCCATTTCTTTCTCTTGATTTCGACTAGGATGTCATTAACCCGTGTTTGTTCCCTCAACCCACTCTGCCCGCTTCCGATCTCTTAACGTTACACCTATCATTTTTATTTCCATGGCTCGCTGCGTTGTCCTTAATTTAAGCTGAACTCTTTTCGTTAGCCTCCACGTTTCTGCCCGTAGGTGGAGTACCGGTAAGATTATGCTGTTGTACACTTTCCTCTTGAGGGAAATTGGTAAACTGCCACTCATGATCTGCGAGAATTTGCCATATGCGCTCCACCCCAATTCTTATCCTTCTAGTTATCTCCCTCTCATGATCCGGATCAGCTGTCACTACCTGCCCTAAGTAGACGTATTCCGGCACAATTTCTAGGCTCTCGCTGCCAATTGTGAACTGTTGTTCCCTTGCTAGGCTGTTGAACATTACCTTGGTTTTCTGCATGTTAATTTTTAGACCCATCGATCTGCTCTGCCTGTCTAACTCGTTGATCATGATTTGCAGTTCACCTCCTGAGTTACTCAGCAAGGCAATGTCATCAGCAAATCTCAGATTATTCAGGTATTCTCCATTTATTCTTATTCCCAACTGTTTCCAATTCAGGCCTCGAAATACCTCCTGCAAACATGCGGTGAACAACATTGGCGAGATCGTGTCTCCTTGCCTGACGCCCTTCCTTATTGGAATTTTATTGCTGACTTTATGGAGGACTATAGTAGCTGTGCAGTTGCTATATATATCTTCCAGTATTTTGACATAAGGCTCTTCTACCCCCTGATTACGCAATGCCTGTATGACTGCTGAGGTTTCCACTGAGTCGAATGCTTTCTCGTAATCAATGAAAGCTATATATAGAGGTTGGTTATATTATGCGCATTTCTCTGTCACCTGATTGATAGTGTGAATATGATGTATTGTGGAATATCATTTACGAAAGCCTGCCTGATCATTTGGTTGATTAAAGTCTAACGTTGCCCTGACTCTATTAGCGATTACCTTAGTAAATACTTTGTAGGCAACGGATAATAAGCTGATCGGCTGTAATTTTCAAGTCCTTGGCGTCTCTCTTCTTATGAATTAAGATAATGTTTGCATTCTTCCAAGCTTCTGGTACAGTCGAGGTCATAAGGAATTGCGTATACAGGGGTGGCTAGTTTTTCTAGCACGATGTCCCCTCCATCCTTCAGCAGATCTGCTGTTACCTGATCCTCCCCAGCTGCTTTTCCCCTTTTCATTACTTCTAAGGCTTTCTTTACTTCATCTTTCGTTACTGGCGGGATGACGCATTGCTGTGCACTGCTGTCTTTCTCATTAACGCTCTGATTACATTGGCTACTGTACAGGTCTGTGTAGAACTCTTCGGCTACGTTAACTATCTTATCCATATTGCTACAGAGATGCAGAGGATGCAGCGATGGCGTAGAGGTACAACATCCGCCTCGCGTGCAAGAGGACCGGGGTTCAAATCTTGGTGCCGCGCAATTCTCCACCGGGTTTAAAAAAAAAATCCGCGTGTCGATGGAATTGCATAACCAGGCCTGGAGTGCGGCCTTATCTCGGTGACCAGAACCGACAACGCACTCTCTCACCAGAGAAGGATTTGGCCACCCTGGTGTAGGACTTGGCCACAACCTTCTATGATCAAACCAATTAACCCTCGGCCCTCAGTCCCCAGCGGCTGCAGAGCAACTGACCACGGCGGCGGTCAGACCTGTGACGCAGCAGAGGGTGCTAAGAATCTCTGGCTCCGGACAGGCCGCCATTGGAATCTGAACCTGGCAACGTTTAACGCTAGAACTTTAGCTAGTGAGGCTAGCCTAGCAGTGCTGTTCGAGGAACTAGTGGGAATTAAATGGGATGTGATAGGGCTTAGCGAAGTTAGGAGGACAGGTGAGGCGTATACAGTACTAAAGGACGGACACATACTGTGCTATCGCGGGTTAGAGGATAGACGAGAACTAGGTGTGGGTTTCCTCATTAATAAGGATATAGCTGGCAACGTAGAGGAGCTCTACAGTATTAACGAGAGGGTAGCAGCTATAGCAATTAGGCTGAATAGGAGGTACAAGCTGAAAGTGGTGCAGGCCTACGCACCCACATCCAGCCATGATGACCAGACCGTTGAAAGCTTCTATGAGGACGTAGAATCAGCAATGAATAGAGTAAAATCGCAGTACACTGTACTGATGGGCGACCTCAATGCGAAGAGTGGGCAAGAAGCAGGCTGACGACCACGCGGTAGGTGACTATGGGATAGGCTCTAGAAATAGCAGGGGAGAGTTATTAGTCAAATTCGCGGATAGAATTGATTTACGGATCATGAATACCTTCTTCCGCAAACGAGAAAACAGGAAGTGGACCTGGAGGAGCCCCAATGGTGAGATTAAAAATGAAGTCGACTTCATACTATGCGCTAAACCTGGCATCATTCAGAACGTGGCCGTCCTCGGAAGGGTGCGTTGCAGCGACCATAGAATGGTAAGGTCTAGAATTAGCTTAGACTTGAAGAGGGAACGGAAGAAGCTAGCGAAGAAGAAGACCATTAACGAGTTAGCCGTAAGAGGGAAAACACAGGAGTTTAGGATAGCGCTGCAAAACAGATACTCGGCTTTAACTGAGGAAGGTGATCTTGATGTTCATTCAATGTACGCATCACCTGACATCAATAATTGTGATCTTGATGTTCATTCAATGTACGACCACCTGACATCAATAATTATGGAAAGCGCAGTAGAAGTAGGCGGTAGGACAGTTCGAAAAGATACCGGGAAAGCTGTCTCAGGTGACGAAAGATCTGATTAAGAAGCGCCAAAACATGAAAGCATCTAACACTACCGATAGAATAAAACTAACGGAGCTATCAAAGTTAATAAATAAGCGCAAGGTAGCCGACATAAGGAAGTTTAATATGGAGAGAGTCGAGCATGCTATACATAACGGAGGTAGCCTAAAAACAGTGAAGAGGAAACTAGGCATAGGTAAAAACCAGATGTATGCACTAAGAGACAAGCAGGGCAATGTCATTAGGTCTGCAGTAAATTCTTTCAAATGTACTCCAGAAACTGTGTGGACGACTGTACTCCAAAATTGTGTTCAAAGCCACCAAACAGCGCAGCTGTCAGCATTATGTGTCCAGCGTTCGTGGTGTCTTAGTTTGTTTTCAGTCCTCGACTGTTAACGCTGCTACTGTCTCATCGTGGCTCAAAACGTACTGTGCCACTCCGGTGTGTGAGAAATCATTAATTAAAATCATTTTCTCATCACATCGAGGCGGAAACCACCATACACACAATCAATCAGACTGCCTATGGCGAACAATCATGTCGCGGAGACCGTAGAAACTCACGGGT
This sequence comes from Amblyomma americanum, assembly GCA_030143305.2. Classification (NCBI taxonomy): domain Eukaryota; kingdom Metazoa; phylum Arthropoda; class Arachnida; order Ixodida; family Ixodidae; genus Amblyomma; species Amblyomma americanum. The sequence goes on from JARKHS020015735.1 coordinate 73,173, forward strand.
GCGTCGCAGAAGCTTAGTCGCCTGGTCCGTGATCCCTGCACTGGCCAGGCTGCACAGGACAAGCTGCCGTGCAGACTCGGATCGCCACTGCAGCCGCCATACTTTCGGCGGCTTCTAAAGCTGGAGCGCGCAGAAAGCCAACAGCTACGAGCCGTGCGCCTTCCTTCGTTGCGCTGCGATGGTTCCGCGCTCTGCGAACGTTGAGAGCAATGAGCGGAGCCGAAACGTCAGCGACCCCCCCCCCCCCCCCAATTGCTGGCGCAGGCCGTTGCCGTTATTTTCCTCTTTTAAGCGCGAAAAGAGTGAAAGCTCGTGCGTCCGGATCACCGACCTGGTGGCGGAAACTGTCGCCGGTTGCATACGTGTGACCGGCTTTCTTTCTTCTCTCTCTTTTCTTTTCCGTCCAGCGGTAGCTATAAAATGCAGGCGTAATAACTGCTCCCGCACACTTCCGGACCCTGCCTCTTAATGGCCGCTGCTTTGAAAATAGGTGCGCATTTCTTTATATATTTTTATTTCTGCTTGCCTACCCATAACACACTCGTACAATGCTCATTATTCAGCTGCACCGTAGACTGGTAAGTATAAACCCATCCTTGAACAAATGCAGAGACACATGACCTCACGGATCAGAACAAAGTTTTTCGTTTTTCATATAATTCGTACAGGCTTCTCAAAGACAATTTAGGCGAAATAAAAAAGAAACCAAGAATATAAACAGAGCGGGCGACAATAACTTAAGCCATATGAACTATCGTCGAATTTCTCATGACGCCGTTTTCGAAAGCATTCCGTCGTCAATCTGCAGGTGCAAAAAGTCCTGCCTTTTACTTCTGGACGCTGCTATTCGTAGTCTAAGTGACTTTCATTTCTTGTTTTACACGCCGCGGTGGCTCAGCGCTTTTGGGGTTCGGCTGCTGGCCTCGAGGTCGCGGGTACGAATCTCAGCTGCGGAGGCCGCATTTCGATCAAGGCGTAGTGCTAAGAGGCCTGTGGGCTGTGCAATTGCAGCGCATGTAAAGAACCGCAGGTGTTGTAAATTAATCCTGAGCTCTCCGCTACGGCGCCCCTCATAGCTGATATGCCACATCGGAACATTAAAGACCTCATAAAAAAATCCTTTATTTAACATTGGCTGTTAAGCTTGTCACTGCTTCTCATAGAAGGCAGATGCATGTCGTTACTCAACAACATTAAGATGTTCTAGGTACAGGCAGAGAGTGACAGAACTGCAAGCAAGTTCAACTGAGTGTGCAATGCATGCGCCAGACATTTATACATACTCACCACCCTGAACAAGTGCTTCTGCTGTAGGTTCTGGTGTCTACTAGGCTGTACGTCATCCTCTGGGATTTTCACATGAATGGGGACTGTAGCTACGACACATTTTCACAGAAAATTAGGCGCGGAGAGCTTAAGGAAAGAGCAGACAAGCAGGGCTTCCATTGTGTATGTCTCGTTTGTCCTCGTCTTCTAATATCTTTGACCATTCTGGCAGCCCATGAGAGCCTTGTTGTATTCTTTGGCCTTCAGCGAGAAATTTCGTTCGCGAAGATTGTAAGAAAATAAAACACAAGTCTAGGCAAAGAAAAAAATGGAAGGCAACAAGAGCCTGAAAGCAACGACATACCCTAGTCTCTTGGTACAGCCAAACTGCGGAGCTGTCAAGGCTCCACGAGACCACGCGGTTGTCTCCTTCGATAACCGCAACGGACAGGTTGTCCCTCGGCGCCACTCTAGCTGATGCACAGCGCACTCGTCTCCATCCGCCAGGCGCTGCTCCACGCCTCGCGTTCATGGTCCGCAAGAACGCGGCGGTCCGCCTCCGACACGCTCCAGCATCCGGACGATCCACCACGTGCCATGCACCTAAAAACCGTACACACACACGGACGCTCTCACCCACTCAGCACCGCGAAGGAAGGAAGAAACAGGTTGTCGCGTGACGGACCGCTCGACCCCCCGAAGCAAGCGCAGCCAGCCCGCAAGAGGATGAACCGGAGGAGGACGACCACTACAGCGCGCGGCGACCCGCAAATGGGGTTGGGCCGATTCCGGGCCGACCTGCCGCCGCCAAGAGTAGCCTCCTCTGCTGCGGCTGCAGAGGAGATCGGCGCCCAAATTCAAGCTGGCCCCGTTTGTTTTCCTTCTTTTCTCTTCCCTCTTTCTTGTTGTCATCGTTCTTTCCTCTTTCGGATACTTGCCGGTGAATCCTTTCCTGGCCCACCCACTACAACTGGGCCCGTTCAACAACCATGCAAATGTAGCGAGTAATTTTCTTTTTGTACCCGTTGTTACTGTTCTTGACGACGTCTGCGGGTGTGCGGTATTTTATGGTTTTCTTTAAGTAGATGCAAGGAGGCCAGCTGTAGAGCAGCCGAGGTACTTAATGTCATCAGATAAAGACGCTCTATATAACACAAGAACGGCAAGATGAACAGTCTTCGCGGATAGCGTACGTGTACATCCGCTTCCATCTCTCGCTTCAAATGCATGTGCGCTCCACCTTCCTCAGTTTCTTCTCCCTTTCCCTCCGCTTTCTTTCTGTTTTTCTTTCCCCCAGCATGCTGGAGGTTTGCCGTGGACGATGCACCGCTGGTGGTCATTGTTCTTTAAGAAGAAAGCCCCGGTGTTACCGGTGTCCTAGATGTGCTCGAGGAAAAGCACGATTATGTAACAAGGCATTGCTTGTTAATGCCGTATCCGGAAGGCACCGTCTATATCCACTTCCTATAATCATATTCTCTCGTACCACCCGTTCTAGACACGCGTTCTTTGTTTTATCAGTTCTTTGTTTTCTCTCTGTCAGTCACTAGTAGGCGCTCGCTCCTGGCCCATTGTTTTCGACTTAGCCCGCCAACCCTTCCCCTACTCCCTCTCCACACTCCACCCATCTCGTTCCCAGGGCTTATTGCATCATTACGCAGCGTTGCTATATTCGGCCACGAGAAAGCTGCAGCCGGGAAGTAGCTCCTTAAACGGCATAGCTAATGACGTTCCACTTCGCTCGACAGTTTGAGGCAACTATCTTACTGATGATTGCTTGCGTAACACTGTAGACGAAACAATAATCATCTGCCCGTTCTGGTTTTTGCTTGCATCCGGTTCATATAGCTGCTAAGGGCAATGCCAGCTCAGTCTTCAAGTGGATAGGCTGTTTGCTGAGGTGTCGAACATCTGTTGGACCGTCACATGATCTAAACGGTTCTTCACCGGCAGAGCGATGCCAAAGAGCTTTATCGATAGGTAAGTCGCAGACGTCTTCAGGTACCTTTCTTGTCATAGCTAAATAGTGAGCCTTCCTTTACTTTTGTGATAAACTTCAGCCACTGTGGCCCATCCCAGCGAAATGAGCGCAAAAGGAAGAAAAATGAGGACAAGAAGGTTTTTCGCCATGCCTTTCGCCTCATAAATATAGCTGAGAGTAAATGGAAAAAGATATGGTTAAGTATAGCAAGCGACACAAATAATTGGTAAGTATTGGACAGGCCCTTGTGGGGGCTATTTCTTAATCATGATGGTGATGATGGCACCTATTTGTAAATCCCTTCCTTTTTGGTAGTTGTTAAAATATCTACGGTAAACAAAAATATAATAGAGAAATTAACGCCTTGTTCTAATAATAATATTAATAATAATAATAATTGGTTTTTGGGGAAGAAAATGGCGCAGTATCTGTCTCATATATCGTTGGACACCTGAACCGCGCCGTAAGGGAAGGCATAAAGGAGGGAGTGAAAGAAGAAAGGAAGAAAGAGCTGCCGAGCACTAATTGAGTGCGCTTCACAATGACTAGACCTTTTTTTTTTGGTCCATCGACTGAATCAGTGGATCAGAGGCGGGGAGGGGGGAGGTGGGGAGTGTATAGATTAATGGAACTGAGGCGACATTGGAAAAATAATAACACTTCCCGGCCTCTTCTGCCGTCACTTATTGCCAACGTGATAGCGAAGCCAAGGGACATGAAAATTCCTGGCTCCTGAATTCATTGCGCAATGGAGCTCCAAACCTACATGCGTTTTCGGGATTAATGTATTAGGACCGGGGGCAGAAGTTTGATTTTTGCCGTTCAAGACAGTCACACTAGCGTGAGAGGCAATTCACCTGGCATGACTTGGGATAAACCACGGATTATTCATGACGTCATGGCAATCGTTCGACGCCATTGGCTGGAGAGCCTCCTTCTGAGAGATATTTACTGCTTCGTTCGCGATTTGTATCCGACTGTAATATATTCGTTTCAGACGCACACAATTTCCTCCACCTTGCAAATAGGGTGTTTTTTTTATCCGCCAAGCGAACGCATTAATGATATTTAACAAAACAGTCGGCTTGCTCGTCTTCCACAATTTTCTTCCCCACAAGTTATGGCACCAGTACTAACGTCTTTTTTTTTCTATATTTCTTGCATGATGCGCATCTTCGAAACATAAAACACTGTACTAATCCTATGATGCTGATATCATAAATCCGAGCATTTTAACGTTACAATTTCCAACAATTTTGACAGTTTGGGAAAAAATTACATATGTGCGTGCAAAAAATACCCAGTGTTGTTTTCTGTTAGAAAATTATCGAATTGCCTTTTTTGCACTCTGGCCACGGTAATAAGGTCGAAAAATATCTATTTTAAACCGACCCTATAGATGACACTTGAAAGGGATGTACTATAAAGTGCATTACAAATGTGCCACAAGTAGACGCTCTATTGAACTCTACCACTCCACCTTACCACACACTTGACCCACTTCTGTTGCCGGATATAACTGAAGAACAAAGCGGAATATTCCCCTCGAAGGATGCCCTCAGCCAATGGCATCGCGGTTAACCATTGGTGAATCCCCTGTCACGTGTGGTTAATCCGTGGTTAATCCACTGTCACACTAGCGTGACAGAGGACATGGATTAACCCCGCCGGGCATGGTCCGCGCCTAGAAAACCCTGGAGTACGACGTCGCAGTTCTCTGAATAGCGGAAAACAAGCGAAAGAAAGGTGGCACAAGTTGCGGGTCACCAGTGCAGATGGTTTCTCAAATAGAAACGCCCAGCCTGCTGTAACGCTGACGACAGAATTGCGACGAGTCTAAGTTCGGAAGTTTGCATCTCTTTTATCTTTCTGTTTCCTTGCATGGACTCAGACGCGGCGCGGTCCTGCACTGTGCGATGTCCCGGCTAAACGATGCGGAAAGACATTGCGCAAACTGAAAAGGAACTACAAATTCACTTCCTTCCTGACTTTGTTCTGTCGTTGTGATGCCATCTTGATCCGTGGATGCCGGGATCTTATTTTTAGAAACTCTTACGGCCTAGGAGGACGTGAATTTTTCCTTGGTCATACGCTGCGCATTGCACAGTTTCTTTACCTTTCTGGTGACGCAAAGGTCCAAAAAGTGCAATTGTAAATATACCACGTGTTTCGTGGAAGAGATCACAAATGTATAAAAATATGGTTTTTGAGGTAAAGAGAAGTTTTCTTCGGCATAGTCATACCACTGTTGGCGGTCATCAAAAAATACAGGTGAATCATGTTAACTAGTAAAGTGTTGAAGTAAATTCTAATAGTTTACTTTTTACTATTAGTAAAGTATTAGTATTGCAATTAGAATTTGTAGCCGGCTTTTAGTAAATGCCATACAAATTTTTAGCACTTCGAAAACGCTATTGCCCTCGCTGCTGTGGCTCAACTAATATTGGCTTCCGATGATCGTGCCAAAATGCAAGCAATTTCTAGAAGCATGCAGGCAAAGCAACCCCTCCAGTTCATGTAACTCGTCAAAATAGCCAAATTTTGTCGAGCCACAGCGCCGAGGGTAATTGCGCTTCCAAAATTCTAATAACATATTCGGCTATTACTAACCGCCGGCTACAAATCTGTAATTCCAATCAGGTGCCTACCTTTAATAGTTGAAAGGGAACTACTAGATTTTAGTTAATCACTTTAGTAGTTAACATGATTATTCTGTCTTCTGATATCCGACCAGCACTGCCATCAGTACGCCGCAAAAAGCTTCACCTTACCTCGAAAACCCTATTTTCAAAATTTAGTTATCACCTTCCGTGAAACACCAGTTATATGAGACTTTTTTTTTACCCCAACGCCACTAACACGCAGACTGAAATTTGGTTTGGCTTGAGACACGTCCGCCTTAGCCATATACGCATTTCGCTGCAACTTTAGCAGTGTTCTAACGAAATGCTTCCCGCTGTGACCAACAGGATTCCTGTACTGTGAATAAGAGCCTATTTTTGCCAAGAAAATTCTGGCGTTATGCTTTCTTTTGGACTAGTGCATCCGGAATCATGTCTTTTTGGCTCTATAACACGTCTGCAACGTCGTGGGTCACCGGTGGATCCCGTCATTCATTCATGCTGTGTGGCCACGAATACTGGGTCACACGATGAAGCCGTGGAACAGCAGAAATTTTTCACACAACCCTCGAAATGCACACATGCCTTATGGCAGATCGTTACTGACACCTGTTGGTGATTCGAAGAAGCTGGTGCCAACAGTAGCTCACTGGTGGGTCACACCGCATCTAGAAGAATTTCAAGGTGGCCCACCGGTGGACCATTATGCACGGGGACTAGGGCTCTAAAAATTGCTGCCGCAGGATGCTTTCCTTGCGTTAATAACATTCAACTGGAGCTTGTGCATTCCATGACTTACACTACCCCTCTCGTCTCTACTGCACACTTGCACTTTAAAGCGGCAAAATCTTTAGTGTAATCTTTATTTTTGTACTAATCATTACTATTGCTATTTGTTCCTTATGGATGCTCATTTTGTTTTTGCTGCTTTCGCGCGTGTTGTTTTTTTTATTTTGCTTCATATACTCTGCCTCAGCTTGCTGAATAACCTGCAAAGTTATTCGGATCCTCCTACGGCTCGCAAGGCAAACGCGAATGTTGGCCCCTTTAATACAAGTGCCATATGTTTAGATGAAAATGAACTCATCATAGCCTTGATCACTGTTTGGCCATCGTCAATGACAAAGGCTTACCGTATTTATTTATAGAAGGTCATAATGGAGCCCAGCGTCATGCAAAATTTCAGCGCGATGGCGTTAAATGTCCGACTCCGCGGAAAACCTGGCGTCGGAGCGCCTGGAAAGTTCTGGTCGGTCGATGCGGTAACGTCACAGAAAAAGTTTCGCTGTAAGGAAAAAAGGGGACTAAGCGTGCCTTTTTCGCTCCTATGTCTCCTGTCCTTTGATTCGCGCAGTCCTGTACATTTTATTGAAATGAACGACTAGCCAGCAAGGACGTTCTGCTCATCATCAGCCTGACTACGCCCACAGCGAGGCAAAGGCCTCTCCCATATCTCTCCAATTAACCCCGTCCTTTGCCAGCTAAGCCACCGTATGCCTGCAAACTTCATCTCATCCGCCCACCTAACTTTCTGTCGCCCCCTGCTACGCTTGCCTTCTCTTGGAATTCACTCCGTTACCCTTAAGGACCAGCGGTTATCTTGCCTTCGCAGTACATGCCCTGCCCAAGCCCATTTCTTCCTCTTGATTTCGACTAGGATGTCATTAACCCGTGTTTCATCCCTCACCCACTCTGCCCTCTTTTTGTCTCTTTATGTTACCCTTCATTTTCCTTTCCGTAGCTCACGCGTGGTCCTCAGTCCTTAACTTAAGCTGAACCTTTTCTTTATCCTCCAAGTTTCTGCCTCATAGGCTGAGTACCGGTACGATACAGCTGTTGTATACTTTTTTCTTGAGGGATATTGGTAAACTGCCATTCATGATCGGAGAGAAGCTGCCATATGCGCTCCACCCCATTTTTATTCGTTATTTCGCTCTCGTGATTGGGATCAGCGGTCACTACCTGCCTTAAGTAGACGTATTCCCTTACCACTTTCAGCACCTCGCTACCAATTGTAAACTGCTGTTCCCTTCCGAGTCTGTTGAACATCATTCTCGTTTTCTGCACATTCATTTCTACACCCACCGTTCCGCTCTGACAGTCTAACCGCGTCTACTAGATGGCAGTAAAACGTTCTACTGCCGAATCAAATCTCTGTCCTTTGGGTGGGAAGACGAGCACGCTACCTCTACAGCACTCAGGAAGTTTGTTCAATGCGATAAATGGAGGCCTTGTAAGAGCACCTCACACCGCACAGTAGACGAACTGCATTACAGAGACACTTTGTTAGTCAGTTTCCGTAACTGCCACTTGCAATTAATGTCAAACATAAGCGACACCGACACAGTAGAAAGCAAGCGAGGAAACGAAGAATGAGAATGAGCAACTCCGCGAAACTGAAACCTAAGCGAAAGTAGATTAGGAGTATATGCGTGGGAGCTCTGTAATGCTATAGCGTTGTACTCGTAAGGACAAACTTCACCGTCTTGCGATTTTTACGAACCTCAACAGTATTTTATGAATAAGCATACTGTGGTTTTGCTCAATTCTGAAGATCTAAGGGCCAATGTCGCGCAAGAGAAGGCTACTTATGGAGCAGAGGCTCCAAAACGATCACTGGTACCTGCCATCGACGGATTTAAAGAGAAATGCCTAATCGCTCTGAGGATACGGTCTCCGCTCCGGGAGTCCGAGGGGTAACTCTCGCAGTCTTTATACGATACGTAGATTTGATTACCTCAGTTACAAGCTAAAGCAGTCAATGCGGCAAAGCCTAAAGAGATCCGCCATGGAACGTCATTGAGAAATTTTCAAAAATAAGCCTGCCGCCAGTGATGCATTCTCCTAGAGTTTCTGTGCCTGTATACGTCTGGACCGATTCGTACACTGAACGCAAAAAGAAACCACAGGCCCCGAAAGCGCTGCTCACGTCCCGGCCGTAAACATATTTTCGTGGCTTAAAAGCGGTTACCGTAGTGCAGCGGTCCTACATAAGGGACTCGAGAGGATCGCCCCCTTTCGACAGGGCATCCAATCCAACTGAACACCCACCTCGTGAGACTGCGGCTGACTGTCTTTGCTGTGCTACCGTTTAATTCTTGCTGGTGGCACGGGCCAAGAAGCCATCTCCATATGCATGGGTACCACCTAAGAGGTACCTTCAGGACTTCCCCTTTTAATAGAAATCTTTATCCACGGCCACTACCCATCTTCTCTTTCAAAGCGTATCTGCCGACCAGACAGTTTCTTTCAGGCCGGAAAGGAACGGCGCCTTTGAGAAGTATTTGTTTGGAGCCGTTTTAAATTGTGGGAAACGTTATGTAAAGGATTTGTACTACCCCAGGCACCCCTGATTGCTTTATTTTGCGCATCAGCAGAAAAAACAAACAATCCGATCTGGTTGCAAGACGCGACCGAAGGTGAACGCAGCACAACGTCAGCTCCAACACTCAGATGATGCTGCACCCCATATGCATGCCGTGTCGGTCGATGACCTTGTGCAGGCACAACAAATGTTCTCGCAGTCTCAACCTTTCCTGAGAGAAATGGGGCACTTGGGGCAACGGTGAGCAGTTCAATGAAGGAAAATGTTCAGGCACTAGCGATGTCGATGAATAAGTCATGGCACACAGCATGCGGTGGTGATTGCACCGTAACACCATCGTGACGTCTCTCATGAGTCTGAATCCTAGCTGCAGATGGGGTGATCGATGGTTCGCAGCTTCAGATCACTTCAGTAGCGCTTGAGCGTGTCGCTCTCGCAAAAGTGTCGTCAGTACTCTGGGCAAAAGTCTGTCTCTTGTAGGAAGATCTCCTCCCCTGACGGCAACGCGTACGAGTTGTTGGCGCAGTACAGAGTGTGGTGAAGGCTTTTCTTGCCCCTGCAGGAGAAAAAGAAATGTAAAACGAGCTACGTTAAGAGAACACACCCTTCCGTGTGGACTTCAAGCAGCACGTCAAGCACAAAAGCAACAGGTGACAGTGCATTGCAGTAAAACCTATGCAAACCTGAAACAAGCTGTCCACTATCCGTGCCAAAGCAAAACCGACGTGATAAATTTCAAATGCTTGAAGCTCCGATGTCCCGGTCTCTTTTAGACCCAATCACGACGCAGCATTATTGATATGACCCCTCCGCCTCAACTCTATATCTCCGTACTTGATTCATACATGGAAATGCTAAGAAATCAGGAGCCACATATCTAAATATGTTCGCATACGGAATGATCTATATTTTGTTCGAAGCATTTGTTTTGAATGGCGGCACATCAGCGCCGACGAGGCATGAATTGTGCGCATTTGCTGTCGCTTGCCTCGCCTTCTGCAAAGCACGCCTTCTTCAGCTGCACTCTTCCTCACTAATTCCGGGCACTGAAGAGGACGCTAGAGCTGTTCGGATCACAAACCGTTGGATGAAAACCCGCACATGATCTGCAGCCGGTTTCGGGGGTTCGGTATACGGAGGCGCCAGCTGTGGGCGGATCGACCAACTATCAGGGCCACCAAGCAGATATTCTGAATTTCCACGCTTAAAACTATGGGTTTCGGGAAACTATTCTGAATTGCACAGATGGCGTGGCAGACCGCTAACCCCAAAGTTATTAATTAGACTGTCGGATTTCGTTACGTGGGCTCTGAAGATATGGATGGTTCCCGGTTGAGAGGAGCCCTTAGTTCAAAGCCCCTGCGGCTTCTGCAGCCAGTTCCGCCTCGTCGATCAGTCGTAGCTGGTCTGCAGAGCTCCAGCTGAACAGCCTGTCCTCCCAGTGCTCAAGGGCTTTTCTCTTCAACAAAGTTGTTCACTCACTCACCCACTGTAAGGTATTTCGTGACTATAGTAGTATATAACTAGTAGTGTAGTAGTAAAGAAAAAAAGCCTACTTGGTAACACCGTGCCACGATCCGCGGCATTCTGTATTACTCCGCTGGCTAATAACAACTGTAAACAAAATCGGCTTTTTAATGTCTGACTACATTAAACAGACCAAGCATCAAAATTCTAGAGCTAACAATTTTCTTCTTGTGATTAGCTTCTTATTTAGGTAACAAGAAAAGTTTTAACAACGACCTAATTTTCTCTCCTGAAGGAATTCTGTGCGGCGATCCTGAATGTGGGCGGAGCTCCACTGCAGACTTAAGTTGTATTCGACTATAGTATGATGAACAGCTGTTGATGAAAGCTGCTGGTAACAACCGCAAACGGAGGCTGCAGCTTCCCCTCCGGTGCGAACGCGTTGCAAGAGGCGTGCAGTACAGTCATGAAGATCATATGCAAGGCAAACCGCTTGAAGAAGCCGTCGAATGGCCGCAGCTTGACCGAGTGCACGAACAGCCGGTTGTCGACCTCCGGGTCCAGGTTGTTCCATTCGAGGCCCAGTTCGCTGGCGTCCGACACTTCCTCCCGTGTGGTCATGTAGTAGGTGTACCGACGGCCGCCCCGGATGTCCTGCGGCCTAACGCACACCCCGACGTCATTACACGCAAGGCAGATGCCTGAAGGTCTACACACCGCGCCTGGGTGACAAACGCGCAGAAAGATGAAACACAGTGACAAGTTGTGCGTTTTCAGGAAGGCCCCTTTTTTGCATCTTTCGGCTGGTATTACATGATTAAAGCGAGATACTGAACTAAAATTGTTTTGCCGCCTCCTAGAACAGCGTTCCAAGAACTGGTTTAAGGTTGTTTCCTCTCGTTGACTGACCGTTCTTTTTAACCAAGACTCTGTTAATCGCAAAATACGACATAGCCGGTCCCAACATACAACAAAATTTTTGTTGTCCAGTCGTTCCGATAGGTTTTTCTGTGGTATTATGTAGTTGCCTGTTGTTGCGACAGAACTGGCTCTGCCATTAGGACAGCACACGGCTAAATACTACAGAAACTCCTGTTGTAACCACAAGAATTTCTGTTAGGTCCCAAAATACTGCAGGAAAATCTGCTGTAAAAAATTTTCATAGTGATTTTAAATAGGGATATAATTGTTGCTTTAGGCTAGACGATCAAATATGCAATATTGCTCGAAGCGAGCGCACTTAGCGTCATCAACTGCCCTTTGTCTGATATGCACGGAGGATAATCGTGTCTTTTAGAGCCGAAAACAATTATAGTCGGTAGCGCATAGGCATAGCGTATCTGCAACAAAGCCCAGAGATTTGATAAAGCGAGGTATCACTGCTTCAACGAAAAAAGCCCTCCAAAATACTGCCTCATTTTATCTATAGCTCAACATATTAAAACAATCGAGGAGCGAAGTCAGTAACCAGGCAGACAAGATGCGTAACTTCCCTTTTGCGTGAAGTTTCGGTAACCTTGAGGCACGAGAGCGCTTCTGAGCAACGCTGATCTTACTTTAACCGAGGGTATCCATGCTGCACACGTGAATCGAGTAAAGCCAGGCCGGCAAACTGGTGCCGCTTTAAATTATTCGCAAAGTGCGTCATTAAAGCTTCTCGCTTGATGGCTGAAGAGAGTCAAAGTGACACTAACCTTTTCGGAGTCCTGCGTAAAAAATATGAATGCACGAAAATAAGATAATTGGAGGGGACACTTAACCTACGCCTTAAGTGTCTGACGCGATAGTTAGGGGGTTAATGCCCACATATGCAGAATTGGTCATTGTCTATTTTTCATTCATAGATCCCTGGGAATTCTCATACAACTCCTGGCGCAGTGGTGCAGCGGTTAAGCGATGCGCCACTGCCCTGCGATGGCAGGTGCAGCCACCGGTGGGGCCTGTGCAACACCGAATGCTCTTCCCAGCAACCTCTCGCGACCAATCAATAATTTAACTGCCACCTGCCACGGAGCGCAGTTTGCTCACAATCCGATGGACAGGTTGTGATGACGCCACAGCGTCACGCGACCTAGGTGGCCCACCTACCTCCTAGGTTGCTTCTCTGGGGATTTTTCGCTCGCGGTCGACGACACCAGACTGTCTGCGACACAAGCTCCGTAACGCTGTCGCTTAAAAAACAGTGCATGGAATTGTATGAAGTATAAATGTACTCACCTCACGGGTCCAGCAGAAACCAACCGCGGCGTTGCAAGAGGCAGACTGCCTTTCTCTCTTTTTGTATGCTATTTTGCATGCACTAACGAGGGGGACATAGAGACCGAGAGCCCGTCCATTACCACAAGCCACGGCGCGCGACCCCTGGCGGCGTCCACACTGGCGGCTCGAGTGGAGGGGGAGGAGAATACCCAAGAAGCAATGCCCAAATGGGAGAGACACAAACCTCTTGCCCAGCCTGATATGAAACTTCCCCTTCATGTTGAGGTAGAGCTGGCCGAAGGCGTCCCACACGGCTCGCTTGGGTGTCTTGGACATCTGGACGGCCACCTGGTACTGATGGACTGCACGCGAGGGGACAAAAAAAAAGCAAAGCGTTTTTCTCCAGAGGGATTATCGATCGTTGCAGCACGCTTCCAAAAGCCCCCAAGCCTATTAGTGCACCTGTTTAAAGATGTACTAGTGCAAGACACGATTTGACCTCATGACCACACATCGTCACCTTCTAGAGCGCCAATTCCTGACCTATCAGGATGATATTCTAAATAGTCAGCAGAAGAAAGCCAGAGGTTTCGCTAACGACATTCGCCGTTAGTGGGAATGCTGTACCCGGATAAAGTGTCCGGCTCAGCTATCATTGCAAAGAAAAAATATGATTTTGGGAATAAAGAACCCGATAAGTGGCCATAACTGTGGTGGAAGTACAGGTACCCTCCATTTCATAACCGTCCAAAACACTCGTTTTTCTCCTCCGACACTCTTTAGTCGCTTTACTATCATGATCGCCATTTCCAAGCTTTCAGGCAATATCAAAGAAAGTTCTCGTCCGCCAAAGATCTGAAGCGCTCCACATGCCGTACCAGAGACACCAAATATCGCCAAAGTCTAATCCGACCGCCCATAAACTTTTATAATTGACGGTATTTGAGCATTTGGGACAAAACCTTGCAAGGCCCCTTTTCTTGCGTCTAGTACTCAGCTGTTAGCGAATATATCCTGAGCGCAGAACGCATTTAGCGTGAAGTTTTTGCGAAATAATTTATTTAACATTCTTGCAGCCCAAAAAGAGCTTGTGTTTGAAACGCTCGATGCTACTTAGCCCCCATCTACCGGGAAAAGACAGAACGCTTACCTACGAATAGTAGGCCAACTAATTTTCGTTTCCTTTTTTCCTCGCAGGTGGCCATAGCGGTCCACTTTCTCATCTTTTTGAGAGCCAGGATAAAAAACGAAGGTGACTTTCAGTTTCTCCCATCGTAGCTACTCAAAAACTGCTGCAACCCCATTCTTATTCCCCGAACTGACCTATTTCTCATGATTTGAGTGAGCGGTAACTACACGACTGACAGATTAAGTCATGAGATATCAGCTTAGTTGAGCAAACTGCAAAGAAAAATGCTTCTCCGGCATTAATCTCCGGCTACCCCATCTTATGCCAACCGCCGCCTTTATTTCAGTAAATTTGCTTCACCTCAATCCAACTGATACTGCGCTACTTTCGACGATGTTCTCTCCACTTCCCTTGGTGCCGACCCTGGCAGTGCTGCAGACCACCAGTCATCTATTGGCTATGTGGCACCACATGTCGTACCAAAGTCTAATTCCTCATTATAATCAGACTTCTTTTATGCGCACAGAAAGACGATACAAAAAGACAAGGTAGACAGGACGGAGCGCATCCTGTCTACCTTGTCTTCTTGTGTCGTCTTTCTGTGCGCATAAAAGATGTCTGAGTATGAACCAACTAGCCCCACAACGTATATTACTGGATTACCTTTCTTCTACAGTGGGTCCTTTTGTGAGTGTTTCGCCACATCCTTTCCAAGATTCGAGCCTTGTTGCTCACATTTCCTTGACTATGTGCCATGCGAGGTTGCTCGGATTCTGCATAAGGAAGGGATTGGTGCCTCCTGACATCTCGGTTTTGTTTGGCCGTTGTCTACCTTGTCTTTTTGTGTCGTCTTTCTGTGCGCATAAAAGAAGTCTGAGTATGAACCAACTAGCCCCACAACGTATATTACTGGATCCTCATTATAATGTCGGCTACAATTCCAGCTGAGGTACCTAATCTCCCAAGGTTCATCGCTCACCACCACCGGTAGGCACACGTGTACGCTTGTCAGACTGCTGACTCATGTACTCACGGCAGAAGGGATGGCCGTCGTTGGTCTTCAGGTACAGCTTGCGACCCATGCGCTCGCCGCTGGCGCTGGTCTTCATACGGTCCGCGTAGAGGCCCATGACTGCGCAGTCGGAACCCTTGGCACCGCAGCGCGAGCATCGGCCGGCCTCAAACTGTTCCCACGACGGGCAGGACACGGCAACGGGCAGGCATCGCATGTCTCGGGTGATGGACTCCATGTAGTAGTCTAGCGAACGGATGTGGTCGCATGAACTCAGCCTGCGCACGCCTGCGGGCCATAGAAGAGAAGGTGCCGGCCGTTCACAACAATAACATCCAGAGACACTCCATGCAGATGAAGTGCATCTCTTCTGAGTGCAACCTCTCGTTTTTTGCGCGTTACATGCAGTTGTCTAGAGATCGATTGGATTAGCTTGGACAAGTTCAGCCGGCTAAAGCCTCAATGTTCTTAATGGCAGAAACTGTTATGCTGGTAGCCTTTAGATCTGAAAATGGGGCTACTCCCTGAGTGCAGATTGGCCACCAAATACTCTGCTTTCTCGCGTCTAGAGCCTCCGCAACTGCTTTATGATGGTGTTCCTTTCTTTTTCTTTCCGTACAATACAAGCCGATGGAAAACTGAACATTAAGGAACCCAAATTACGCTCGGATGCCAGCGAATAACGAGGCGTTCATTCAAACCGGATACACACTGCTTAGACTCTTTGCGCAAGAAACTCGAACGACCTCTTCCGGCGAAAGGTTCAGTAGGCCACCAACTGCTGCGGTGCCACAACTTGAGCTGCCTACGATTACAGTACTCACCTTCAATGAGGCCCCCTTCGTCCACAAACTTCCTGAAGTTATACTTCTGGCAGCCCGGCTGGTTGTTGCCGTTGTTGGGGTAGAAGTCCAAGTGACCGACCATCTGGTCGACACCGAAGCCTGCAACGCATCACGTGAAAGCGGACAGACTAGCGGCAAGGGCATGAATTCAGATGTATAACTAGCTGACTAGTTGAAAGGTCGTCATACTTCATACCATGAAAGCTCATGGCTCTAATTATAAGCGGTCATCGTGCTCCATAAACCATTGGCCTCGAGACAGGTGGTGGTAGGCGTTTTATATTCAGTCAGAATAAATCGTAACGAGTGCAAGAGACAAGCAAAACATACAAGACACCCGTAAAAGATGCTGGTAGTTCTAGTGCCAATCGAAACTTCGTTTATACGTCCCTTACACAACTACTACTATAAAAGCTATCTTGGTTTTTGTCGTAGTTCTATTGTACGGACAATACGAATGACTGTTATGCGTTAAGGCAATAAATGTCTCCGAGGCATCCGTTAGCGCTACTCGAAACCGCGGCAGCTATTGTCACATGCATGCTAAGCGTCACTGAGTTGTTGCATAGTGCAGAATACGTCGTGAAGCGTTGGTGTTTCCTCACGAATATACATTATTGAAAAAAAGGAAACATGCCGCTCAACAGACCCCGCCGCGGTGGCTCAGTGGTTAGGGCGCTCGACTACTGATCCGGAGTTCCCGGGTTCGAACCCGACCGCGGCGGCTGCGTTTTTATGGAGTAAAAACGCTAAGGCACCCGTGTGCTGTGCGATGTCAGTGCACGTTAAAGATCCCCAGGTGGTCGAAATTATTCCGGAGACCTCCACTACGGCACCTCTTCTTCCTTTCTTCTTTCACTCCCTCCTTTATCCCTTCCCTTACGGCGCGGTTAAATCAATTAATGCCGCTCAACAGCCTTGAATTCGGCTGTAGAGCATCACTTTCAGTATGCTAGTCAAGCTCGTGATTACAAATTCAAATAGCACAACACAGATGCAAAATTCCTAGTCGACGCTCGCTGCCTGATCATCATCATCAGCCTCATTACGTCCACTGCATGACACAGGCATTTCCCATATCTCTCCAATAAACTTTGTATTGTGCCACCTGCGCCCACCGTATCCCTAAAAACTATCTTAATCTCATCCACCCACCTAACTTTCTGCCTCCTCTGTTACGTTTCACTTGCCTTGGAATCCAGTCTGTTACCTTCAAGGACCATCGGTTATCTTGCCTTCGCATTACATGCCCTACCCAAGCCCATTTCTGCCTATTTATTTCGACTAGGATGCTTCTGATCTGCGACCAACACTGCCCCTATCGCGTCAAACACACGAAAACCAAAGCGCCGCACTTACCTTCCAGGAGAAGGTAGGGTAGGCTGGCGTCGGAGTGGATGACGTCGACAAAGTTGGCGTCGCTGGGGTCCAGCCGGACATCGGGATGCATTCTGTAGAAGAGAGGGCCGGCAGGGTCCAGTCCTGGCGGAGGTCCATGCAGTTCCCGTGGTTAGGGCTAGCGCGAAGCGGTGTTCGCCTCGCTCCGGCGGACGCGCGGCTTACAAAACCCCATGAGAAACAGAACCGGAAGTTCTTTGCTAATTTGTTTTCGCTGTTCACTATAGATTCGGGGTGGCCTCTTAGTTGTTGTTTTTCCAAGCAAGCAAGTGAGACAGGAAAACGTCCGTCGCGCCACCAACAGATCAAGCTCCGAGAAACTTCCGGTTTTGTTTCCATGGAAGCGTGAGTGATCGTACCTGAGATTCGACCAAGGTTCTGCAACCTTGCCCCTGCGTAGCCGCAGATCTGGGCCCCAAGGCTGTGTCCAATGCAGTGGAAGGACGACTGGCTGGTCCCCAGCACTCGCTGCGAACAAGGTTACGCCGTCATTACTGGCAGCTCGACACGTCTTAAAGTAGAGGAACTAATTGGATATCAGTGCATTTGAAAAGTTTCCACGTCACCTGGCACTTGGTCGGAGTGGTGGCGTTGTTCATGCAAGTTTTACTTGTGGTTATCTAGGGCGCTCTGTATCACCTTGTTGCGTATTTAGTTTTCGTTTCTAAACTGTGCTTTGCTGCATGCTTTCTGTTTCGTTACCAGCTAATTTTTGGCACATGTTTTCTACAATGTCCTCTTCCCAATAATGCACTGGTGGTGCTGCAGGTACTTGTGTAAATAAAGTAAGTAATAAGTGGTCTGGCAAGGAAGCATTTTAAAGGCGACAATCTTCTGCTACTGAAGTCACAGATAGCAAAGCAAGCTGTTCAAAAATATTTTGTCGCCTGATAGTTTTCTGTACGGGAGGCTTCATTACAGGAATAGCTTCAGCGCTTTACATCATATCCTCTAACTTGAAGAGTTTGCGAGCCAGCCACTGCTTAAAACATTCAAATGGCATTATATTCGCTGTTCATACATTGTTAGTCATAATCCTTCTTGTGCATGCAAGCGATGCCATTAACTTGTCCTCCTCTCCCTATCAAAAAGTTATCTGAACGTCAATAGACAGGATATGGGCGGCGTATCAAAACTTATAAAAGACTGTCCCCGTCCCACCACCACCAAGTACATAGCGCTGACCGTTAGGCGTCAATTATCTGCGTAGCGAATCAATTACAATACTTCCCCCGCTTAAGGGGAAAAAATCACCCGTAAGGTTAGCATGGCGGACTTTGCTAATGTGCTATGCATGTTGATGGATTTCCGTTTTATACAAGATGTTTCAGCAATCGCGCTTTGTCCTAACATCACGGCTCAAGACAACCTCTCAGCTTTTCTTTCTTCTAGGCCTCTCTACTTTACATTATAGCGTCTGCTCAAAGAAGCTAAAACACGACGGTTGCCGATGCACTACCAATTTTTTTTTACTTCAGTCGAACCATCCTTTTCTAGCACTTAATTGTTACAGCACCTAATACGCACTATTTCAGTACAGCGAGCCACCCAAGAAGCAAAAACAGATCATAAGAAAGGATAAGTCTTTTCAGAAAAAGAGTGAGAAAATACCTCAATCATCTTGACTAGAAAGGCAATCTCGGCCCCGACGACCCTGCAATTTGCAGTGGCTTGGCTGTAAGGAAGCACGTTGCCTCCTCGCCAGTCCACCACTACCACGTTACAGTCCATGGTCTCCAGGAAGCGATCCTTCATGTCCTGCGAATGGAAGAGAGAGACATTCGCTGTCGCCAGACTTCAGTAGGAAGACTTATTCAGCCCACAAGCTTCTGGCTCAATTATTCGATGCACATTCAGAGCGCGTTGTCTCCATGTATACATGATATCCATTGACGCGTTAGGAAGTCGACTGAACGATTAATGGATGGCTTTTTTACGTCCTATTTGAATCGCGGTAGCGGCTAGCGCCACCTTGCCTAGAAATTTTCAGCTGGCATCTTAGTTATTTCGAATATTCTTCTTTACCTTTTGACCTGTTCTGGCTCTTTGCCAAACGAAGCTGTTTTCTTCCTACGTTCTAGCTATATGATTTTGATTTCTGTGATGGCTTGAGTAATTTTTCTATTCTATTTTTACAACACAAGTAATCTACAGGCCTCTCTTGCCGTCTCAAGTGTTGATGTCCTCCTGGATATCCCGATGTATGGGTTTACAGTCTGTCAAAGCACGTTTGATGTTCTCTTCAAAATTCGTGCAAGAGCGCCGTCTAGGGACACGCCACTCACGAAGAGCCATTTTCCGACGATGATGTTGTCCATGAAACCGTGGACGATGATCTTGGTGGGCCTGTGCGGCTGGAACACGGTGCGACGGAGCAGGTGCTCGACGTTGGGTTGCAGGAACTCCTGTATCACAGGGTTCTCACGCGTGAACAGCAGGAACGTGGTGTTGACCAGGTGCCGGTCGTCGGGCAGCAAAGACACCGGCCGGTAGAGCAGGTGGAACCAGTTGCCGCCGCTTCGGAAGCAGCCCAGGTCCGGCATGCATTTCTCCAGCAGACCCAGTGTGCCTGCGTTAGGAAACACGGGCCGCCAGCCACACCTTGAAGACGCAAACATGCAATCCGCCTTTTTCGCAAGACCGCTCTGCGCATGCAAGCCTCTCCTCTTTTAGAACCACTGGTTGAAAACAAATCGCCAGCTCCTGCCGCGCATGCGCATTTCATCTTAGAGACAGGGGCATGCGACAGATGGCGGGAGCTGTCAAGCACACACTTGCCACCTGGGCACATCGCAGGCACAGTTGGCGCCTAGTGGAACCGGATCGTGCCTGAGTCTCCCACCTGCGTTTGTTTTAAACCGGTTGCAGACAAATTTCCGCCACTTCTCAGAGGGCGCCACATGTGAAAAAAATTTCAGGGGGCACTTTGGCGATCTAAAGTGCGCGAGGCGAAAGCCTTTCCGCGCGACTTTGGCTGCTACTGTTGCTGCCTTCGTGAACTGCTAATTAACTATAAATCAACTAACAACTAATTAATTGTTGATTGCTAGTTATTGGTTAATTGTTGCTCAGTCATTTCAAGTGTCTATTTAGTAATTACTAGTATTAGTTACAACTAGTTAGCAGTAGTGGCTGGATGTAACGGACGCCGGACAGATCCATGGCCGCGAGTATGAGCCATTAAAGGCTTTCGTTAGTTGCTGAATGTAGCGGACGGCGGACAGATCCACTGCCGCGAGTATGAGCCATTAAAGGCTTTCGCCTTAAAAGGCGGATTTAACAGAATGGGGACGCTCCTGCTAAGTTGTCTGCGCCTGTAAATTTAAGGCCCCAGGATTATTAAAGATGTTTGCGGGTTGCTAGACCCATAACATTTACCATGACTCTTTTTATTTTCATTAGGCTTCAAGAAAACCATACGCGCCTATACAAGATCACCGTATCAATCAAATTATGTCACTTCAGCGACTGCATTCATCATGTACTGCCGAAAGAAATAAACTGATTCGGAACTTTTTGCACTGTTATTTCGTGCGCAGATAAGAAACACGTCAATTTTATGGCCGCGGATATTTCGAATCATCACTTTTATATTATTGCCATAACAAAGCTGCGCTCTGTAGTCATCTGCGTGAGAGCTCAAAGGTTGCTCATCGCTTTTATTTTTGGTGTATACGAGCAGGCACTCTACTGCCTCAACGGTAAAAGTTGTTCAGCGATAGTTTCGCTTCTATGCGCACATCAGTTGGCATTCAGCCAAACGATCGAGTGCGAAAAACAGAGACCCGACACCAAAGAAACGAGCCATCTGATCGCCTCTCTCTTTATGTCTCATTTTTAAACTCTGGAGCAACAAGAATGTAAGCTTTCAAGTAAGTGTAAGCAGCTTCCTCGTAGAGTTTACTCTCGATTACAGCGTACGTCGATCATATTATCGATGTTTGCCCCTCGTACCCCTGCGAACTGCAGATACTGGTTGTTACCATGGCTCATTTTGACATGAGACAATTACACCCAATTATTGTTCTCAGCAAGCATTTATTATCTGCCTCTATCCCGGCTATGTTGGCGTTTGTCCAACAGCAAAAGTCGCATTTATAGGCGAGAAAATTGCAATTAAAAATCTTCCTCGGCAGTCTATTCAAACTCGTGACATCCTTACGGAAAAGGACTGGTTGCGCCAGCTCTACGATGTTAATGGTAGCGCAACATAGCCTCTGAGATCCGAGAAGAAAACGTGTTGACGCACGCATTCTACTTGCGAAATCGGCCGGCGATGGCGACATCTGTGTTTTGTTCTTTTTTTTTCTTGCTTATAAAATTTGCTTTTGCTTTCGACCTCTGGCCCCTGCCGTTAGAACGCCATAGTCTATTGACGCTGGCCAACTTCAATTAGTCCTTAATGTCCCTTTAAGTGGCCGGAGACTTTACGTCTACAGGCAGTTCGAGAGTAACCCCGCTTTGTATGCAGCATTGGGCTCGACTCGCGGCTGCATCCGACAAATATATGATGCGCATGTATATTCTGTCCCCATCCTCATTCATCATACCCTTCTTTCTTTCCCTATCCTCCTTCCACAGTGAGCAGTAAAGGCGACCTCTCTGCCTTTCCTCGTAAATGACGTTCTCGTCCTACCGCCCCCTCCCCCCCCCCCCCCCCCGCCAGCGTTTCTACCACTGAGTTACCTCTCTAATTGAAGTGTACTTATCGTTGGCTGTTTCATCGTACAGCATCCCTCCATCCATCTTTTAATTCGTTAAACAGGCTAGCGAAATGAAGTGAAGGACTGGCCAACGCATGAGAGCCCGCAGGGACCATACATTAGAGAGCTATAGAATACACCCCCATCCGCAACCGTGACCTGCTGCCGCGGGTCGCCGCTGCGTGTGCGCTGATTGGCCCCGACACTGCAGGCGCGCACGCAGCTGACGGGCACGTGGCGCCATCTGGCGCCTTCAGGGCGTTCTGCTCACGCGCAGTGGCGGATTGCGGAAGCGGATGACGGTATCGGTATGAACGCTATTGTATTGGTGTCACTTGCGTCTCCGATGTCTCCCTGAGGCAGGACGCATGGCTGTGGGTCCGAGCAGCAGCAGGGCCAGCCAGAGGGCCCTCCAGGAAATCCGGGCCCCCATGGACCTTGGCCACTCGTCGTCTTCGGGCCTGAGGGCGCGCCGCCCAGGGGGGCGCGCCACGAGGCTTCTTACTTCACGGGCTCTGCGCAATGGTTGGGAGGAAAAGAAGAGGCACACACTGTAAGGCCCTCTTATAACGAACTTGAGGGTCACGCAGACTGCTTTCGGTGTATCCGATGTTCGTTATAAATGGACTTCTAATATTACAGACGATAATACAGACAAACATGGTGATTCATTCTTAAAACGCGCTGTATGTGCGTATACTTCCTAAAAGCAGACCTTATTGCGGCGCAATAATCAGGCAAAAATTTGATGTCTCAGGTTGGTCGCGCACATCTATCCACTGCTAGACGAAGCCAGCACTGCACCTAATTACATCGTAAAGCAAGCCCAAGCTGATATTACAGAAACATCTATAACGGCTACGGCCATCTCACAACCCTTTTCCATGGCTAAAGCTGTAATTGAATCTGTCGGCCGCTGTAGGGGCGCGCTGACGGAAACATGGGATAATTGATATTTGGGAGATGTGTCTGTGTGAAAAACATGTAATGCACAGAATAAAATCATACTGTTGTAACCCACGGGAGCAGCCTATTAAAACGTCTTCTGGTAATAGTCTGCAGCTGGTGAATAGCAAACATCGCGGAAAACAGCGAGCAGAATATTTGATTACTCTCTTGTCCGATTTCTGAGTGCTGGTTTCGTCTGGTCGACAGTAAGTCATACATACAATCATACAATCCCCCACTGTGAATATGTGCCATTCCTCCGCAGGCCAACAACAAATTCCAGCTTTTCAAAAGCCATATGTTTTAGGAATAGTGAAAGCAAAATTACCACATCGGCGGTAGAGATCAGAGAAAACCAGTCTACTGGTCGCGTAAAAGTGTAATGGAAAATCAAAATCCTGTTTTGAGCTAGCTGGTCCATGCTACAAGACCTTCAAACAGTAGTCATTCTGTTCTGTGTTCCTTCCACGTTGTCCAGTCCTTAGAAGATCTTGCGTAATGAAAAAATTGCACGAAGCCTCACAGAACAACTATAGTTTAGAACATATAGAATAGACTAGAATTGAAAAAATCCAATAAGGATAATTTTTTAAAGTTCATAATAATAAATAAAACACCCACTTCAACTACGCAAGGTGGCGTTATCTAGCGCCCCGATTCAAAGGAGATGGTGTTAATGGGGTATATCTATCCATGCACAGTCATTGAAAAAGGTGGTAGCGAGCGCACCACTTCGGCGCTTGTCTCAGGGCCTCCAATGGTACCGTACCAATGTAGAGGTAAATAACCTTCTTTAACGGTCATCTGTCCTAGTGACCAAAGAAGCCGGCAAGTCTGGATTGCTATTTCATTACCGCGCCCCTCTCCCTTTACAGTAATTAGCCAAAAGGCATTTATGACAAAAGTTGGCATTCCAAAAAAAAATACCGCTGAAACTCAACTGCTAAATGTCACTTTAAGTCTTGGATCATTGTGCATATTTGTTTTAACGGATCGCATTCAAGTTGTCGCCTTGCAAAAACCACGGGTTTCTCTGTGACGAAACTCCCTGATTGGTCGAGAGGGTCACGACGTCATCAGCACCACAAAATTTGAAAATACGAGGACTGCTAGAGTACCTTACATTTCATTGTCGCATGGGCCTATCCTAACCCAACCCACCAATCCGTCTTAATCTATGTTGTGGGATGGGCCTGCTTCCGATATTCTGAAGGGGCCTTTGGAATTTTCGAAGGCCAGACAACTTCCACATGCTGTAATGCCATCACATTTTCTTCTCTAACAATGTGGTTAAGAAAGCCCTAAGTTTTTTTGCTTTTTTTAAGCCAGACGACTAGTCGCGCCACCTTTCCAGGTATCACATTCTTTTTCACATGCACTCAAGTGGAATTCACACCAGATAGCCTAATCTGGTTTCCCAAATCAGAGTAACCAGGTTGCCTATCAAGGATTATCTACCCGACATGAACTGCATCTTTGGTGGTTCATCCAAACTTCAGCCTCGCGATAAACTCGATCGACTCTGGAAGATACTTCAGGGAAAAGGTGGGGTCAGGGGAAAGGGATTCCATTGATGACATTCAAGCTCCTCTCTCAAAAACATCTGCGAATGCCCAACCGCCGGCTGCATGCAATTGCCAGTCACCAACGCATTGGACCGGCCATAGTCGCGTTTGCACGAGCGCTGGCTATCGGACAAAAGAACATGAGTCATCCGGGAGACAGGACAGGTACCACCAAATGGAACATCACCACGTGGGGATGACGTCTGCAAAGACTCATCTTCCGCAAAAACAAGGGTCGCGTATAACCAACAGGTCGATATGCTTCAACGTGTTTTGTTTGTTAGGCGGTGCTATTTAACTAAGACAAATTAAGCTTGCTGCAGCCATGTAATTATAGGTCACGCAGAGCAAAAAGAAAATGAAACAAGGAACGCCGAGAATACAGTCAGTGATTCATCTGGTGTCAGACAGCAGCGGTGTGTTACTAATGTCTGCATATATTCACCACACGGTGGGTCTTTTTTCTGGGTTCTTTCGACCAGCGTGACAACGGATTTGCTGTGCGAAATATTAAACAAATGTTCTACCAAACCAAAAGCAAACACAAACCATTCGGCCGATTCATCTGACGCAGATTCAGTTTCGAGCTATAAATTACTACAAGCTCAAGTCTTTGTCGTGTTTTCTTTCTTTTTTTCAGTATCTTCTAGGCTGCTTTTTCTCGTGCTTTGTAGCCATGAACAGGAAAACACCACCAGTTTGACGACAGCAAGTGGAAATGTTCAAACGAAAAGACGCCACACCCTGCCTTTTGACAGCCCAGAAGCCAGACCTAATTCCACGGACGTTTAACTGTTATCGTCATTTCTTTTTGGTGGCCAACATCGGCGCCGCGCGTACTGCGAGCAGATTTCTTGAGCGGATGCGGTGCAAGGTTATCGCAGAAGGGCGCCATCACTGAGAAAGCAGATCAGTAATTTAATAAAGCAGCCTTTCTTTACTGATGCTTTCGGGTAGTTGCTTGTATTGCTTTGCAAGCAATGATAACGAAGGCGTAGTCTGACCCTGTCCGCATTTCTTCTTCGCGTCAGCTCAGCATATACCTATTTTCTGTTCCTTCTAAAAATATTTCGATGCGCGTATTCAGTGCACTGCTGAGCGAGCACTATTCATTTCATCAATTGCAGGCTCGACTATTCGTAGATATCATAGGAATAATCGGCAAATCCATCCAAAAAAAAATCAAACAGCTCCCAACCAGCCAAGAGGCATTTCATACTTATTACTGCATGAGGCTCAGTAAAGCCAACGAGAGTTACGCCCTCCTCACCGCCCGCAGCACTCGCCGTAAGGCCCCAGCACCCACCTGATGCGACGATCGAAGCTTACAGCGCGACAGTAGAGGCGGACGCTTGGCATCCGTTAGGCTTAACGGGACCCGTTGCCTTCCGAGAACCGCCACCCTCCCCGACTCATGTCATCCACGTCTTCTTACCTTCTCCGTCACTAACCGCCTCTCTCTCTCTGTCAGTCCTCGGAAGAGTCGGCGAAGGCTCGGTCAACTGGTCAATGATCCCATGGTAAGCAACGCACTTTCCATTCCGATCCAGCAGCGACGAATGTTCCGGACACCGCACACACACACACCGCGCCAAGCGCGCACAGCACGTGCAAACTAGGCGGCACGCGGAACGCAGGCTTCGCCTCTCCGACCCGGGATTTAGTGACGTCACTATTAATCTATCGAGCGAAAAACGTGACGTTGACAACCGTGCACACTCATTCCCATTCCACACGCTAGGGCGCAGAAATTTTTCGCAGCGTCGAAAACGATTTGTCCGGGGAAGCGACGGCGCCGTGCCTTTGGACGACAGCCGTGAAAAACCTGGCGAAATGGTGGATGAAACGAAAACGTTTTTTTCTTTTTTTTTAGCGCCCAGATATCTGGCCAGGTGAAAGGAGTGTCCTCTTTTTTGTTTTTATTTAGAGGGGTGACGAAAAGAAGATCGATGAAGGAAAGAGTAGGGGGAGGGGGTAAGTAGATAATCCTTTCAGAGGAATTGGCCCCTGGTAAGAACGAAAAAGTCATATTAAAAACGAGGACGATGGGGGAGGGGGGGGGGGGGCGGTCAGCAGCTGAAGGGGGTTCAAGGCGAGGGATGAACTTGAAATGACAGCCTAGCCCTCCCTTCCGCATTCCTGCTTGCAGGGAAGAAATCGAAATAGTTTTTGTGTGTTCTGCTCTTCGTCTGTGTGTACCTCTTGCGCTGGGAACTTAAGATAGCAGAAGTGGACCCCTGACATGTGCGTGCTTTCTCTATCATATTTGTTTTTCTTTTCGCCACAGAAAGCGTTGACTGACGAAAGAGATGCCCTCTTGAACTGGACAGATGGTGGTACCGCTCGCTGTAGCCCGTAGACAGCTTGGCAATGTCGCAGTACTCAGTTTACTGCCTCCGTGACGCATTCCTTAGCTCCACTTTTTGTCCGTCGTTTTTATTTTACGTCGTATTGTGGAACATTTACACAGCTGTTGCCATCGGTAGGCGCACATAATAAGTCTGACCTTCCTCACCTTCTGAGTCCGTTACTTTGTTGACCTACGTTGCTCTTTTCCTTCTTTTTTATTTATACAGCCAAGTGGGCTGTCTGGAGGTCAGTCACCCCATTTTCCTCGCCGCCTTGATGAAGCTGTCGTGAAGAGCAAGCACTCGCTTGGACCTTGGTGCCTGCGCGGTTCGTTTGTCCGGGACGGAGACAATCCGTCAAAGCGAGCACACTCAATCAAAGCAACCAAGTGAGCAGGGACACTCGCGACCATGCTCCAGTGACCTGAAATCATTTCACGCCAGGTCCCACAAACTTCCCTGATTGCGCCTACCGCCACTCAATGGATTGAGTTATGGCGTGTCGCCTCTCAAAACGGCAAAGTGTTTTCTTCGTCCCTGGCTTCTTTACTGCCGCAATGGATAAGCGGGCGCATTAAGCGGCTCTGTGTTAAACGCCCAAGAGTGTTCGGTTAATCGCACAAGCCACGTATTGTGGTATCCGTACTTTATAAACCAAACGGTGTTCGACGCCTGCGGGCTGTTGCCCAGAAAGCGACATGACTCAGTTTGGAAGGAAAATGGCGCAGTCAGATTTAGTTTCTAGAACGATAGCTGTATGACACACGGTCTCTGCAATAAACGGCGCATGCAGAATTTTTCTCTATCACGGCCTGCACTCTTGGGCTTATCAGGGGTATGATATGGCCCCTGGGCGCGTCAATTGCTTTCCCTCTTCTTTCGTTCACCCTTCCGCGTTGGAGGCTAGGCGCTATCACCGGCGCTGCAAATTGTTCCAGATGTTCCACTCAATGATAGCAGTTTTATGGGTATACTTTTCTGGTCTTCCCGGGAACATGATCCGATTACTGATAACGTAGATTCGCGACTTATCAGTGCCCCCTCGGCCTGCTTTCTCTACGGCTTCTCTGCCACCTGCGGTTCGCGATGCAAAAAGATGCCATTCTGCTAACAGCTGCCGTCTTTCTATCGCGATATAATTGCAGCGGAATCAAGTCATATGAAGGGTAACAATGTGAGGGGGGGGGGGGGGGTGAAAATTGGAAGAAGAAGCAGTCTTGGGAGCAATATCGTAGATTTTTCATGTAAGAAGAGGGTGTTTGGCTGAAATGTTTATCTTCACACGATTTACCAACCGGGAGGGTTTACTCACAATGCTCAATGACGTCCAGGGCTCCGTCAGGCAGATTAATTTGGAGTTAGACGAAGGCTCAAGATATTTTTTTCAAATACGAGGAATAAGAAAGCCTTCCGGGGCCTTTAATACCAAAAGACGACTTTTTGCTGTAACCTAAAAGTAAACAATCCTATCAACTTGCTCTGCTGATCAATAACTAAATGCATTAAGATTCGTCAAGAACGGGCTTTCATGTTCCGGCAACATGAATGATTGCATCCGGGAACATGAATAGTTGCATCACAACTTTGATACGAAGGTTTGAGAAGGCATGCGATTGAAGCTGTATATGTCGTCGATACGAATCCCTGTCGCAAGCTAACCTCCAACTTGACTAGCACATGTAAGCTATATGAAATGACAAATCGTGTGACACCACCGGAAGGTTGTACAACAAACGGTTGCATTATTACCTTGGTACTAAACCCAAAACAAAACAACACAGAATTTTGATACGAATATCACTACATGATGGCGCCACATAGAGGCCGCCCAGTGGCGGACATATATAGACGAACAACAGGTACAGCATTGTCTGAAGTGGCGGTGTTCGGCTATCTGTGTGCGCCGTACAAACTAAACAAATTCTCATCCTTAAAGGTGCAAAGCAGCTGTCCCCAGACGAACACCCTTTTGGGTGCTAAAAAGGGTGCAGAGATCAGCACCCTTCAGGAAGGGTGCACAGCATGAAAGTTTAGAGGGTGCGCATCAGTCCAAGGGTTTTGCTTCCTGGGTGGATCAATGTGGAGCAGCCTTGCAACATGCATTCGTAGAGGTGTTATGAGAAAATAGTACCCATTAATGAGAGTGCAACCATTACATCCTCTAAAATATCATTAAGTGCACTCTTCCTTAAAGGTGCTGATATCTGCACCCTTTTTTAGCACCCAACAATTGGAAATGGGTGTTCGTCTGGGGACACCTGATTTACACCCTTGAGGGTGAGAATTTGTTTAGTGTGTACGACCAGTTGATAACGCCACCATTTTTGCTTGCCAATCGCTGCCATTTTCTGTGCCATCTGCGAGTACACACACACACTCGGCTTTTCTCGTAATGGGACTAGTAATGATTTCGCATTAAAACTTCATTCGGTTCCGGAATTCCGCGGGTGGTCGGGCTTACGGTCCAGGATTCCAGTGACTTGGACTGCTTCTCGGGCTCTGTTGAGCAGCTTGCGCTGCTCATAGAGACCCTTGTGAACCAGCTCCACCTCCCACTCCATTTGGCTGAGTGCTCAAATCGTCCCCGCAAACTCGTCAACAGCCGTACGCGATAAGCCACCGACACGACCGCAACCCTCCCTAGTGTTTCCTCCCACAACAAAAGCATCAACGGTGCTGGCGAAGCGACATCCGGCACGCGCATCACTCATATCCCAGCCCAACGGCAACCACTTCGACGAGCGTTGCGCACTTCCGACAACCCGCATACCGGAACAGCCCAGCGCATCGCTGGCACGCACGGCAGACCCGACAGATGGCGCCACGCGTGCACTACAGCGGGTCGCTTTGATGCAACGCCTCCATCCCCGCTGCGCCAGAAAGTGAGGCGGCCGACACGGAATGCTAGGGGCCGCCAGCAAAACACCGTCATCGCCCAACAACAAGTCCAAGCCGACGCGACACAGATTCCAACCGCCAAGCCACTCCTGAAAGCGAGTCGGCGCCCACGACCGGGTGTCGTTTTCGGGCGTTACATAACAACCGGGCACGATGCATTTCCTCCACTGTCGTCGATGAGCGAGCAAAAGTGGGCGGAAATCCTCTTTTGTTTGTGTTTTTTTCTTTTAGCTACCGCTTCGCTCGTTCGTTCTATCGGGCGCTACGAAACGAATAGAGAGAAAAAGAAGCAATGGCCGAAGCGAGTTAGAAAGAAAGGCCAAACAGCCCGGTTCCATTCGCTTCGTTGCTGCTGTTGTTGTTCAGGATAGTTCGCTCTCCGCTACGAACTAGGAAGGGCACGCGAGAAAAATGGCTCCCGAACAGAAGCGAGACTATAGGGTGCTCGCGGCGAGACCGTCTCCGCCATCTCGGCCGCAAATCAAGCCAGAGTTACATAACAGGTCATTTCCTAGTGTATGTGCGTGTGTGCGCAGCGCCGGCAGACATCACCAGCATCACTTCCGGTACGAGAACTTGAAAACGCGCCCCCGATGGTGCTGGCAGGTTTGTTCCGGCGGAAGAATAGGAGAGAAGGTGTAAACGGTGGGTGGGAGGAAGGGGGGTTGTTGCTTGCGTGAAGCTTCGAAGGACTGCGTCGAGGAAGTGTTTTTGGCCGTCGCCGTCATACCAGCAGGAACGAATCTGTTTTTTTTTCTTCCGCATCTGATACGAAAGGAAAGGCCCTCTCTGTAGCCGCTCTTGTTAGCCAGAGCTGGCGGTGGTGTTTACGGAGTGCAGCAAAGCAAGCCTGTAGATGTGGCTGAACGAAAGAAATCAACTTGCAATTTTTAGTCTGGCTGCTCTGACGTCCTACTCTGAACGCAGGGGCGTTCCTGAGTTCCCGGCGCGGAACGCAGGAACCGCCAAACAACAACTGCAGCAATCGCCGCAACGATTAGCGGAAAATGTCTGTGAAGGGAAGTTCCGTCAAGCTCGCACCCTTGTTGTGAAGGAGGTTCTTTTATTTCGTCATTTTCCTGCACTGATTCTTAATAGGCGTTTCGCTTTAGCACTGATCTTGATGGGTGCGGGGACCGATTTAGTGCTCCTTTTTTTCTAATTAGCTACCGCGTGCGATAATTAGACGCGGCTCCACTTAGCGCTTTAGTCGTTCATGACTTGGTGTGCCGCCTGGAGAATAAGGGAGCCGCCATGGTGGCTCAGTGTTTATGGTGCTTGGCTGCTGACCATAAAGACGCGGATGCGATCCCGGCTGCGGTGGGATCGCATAGCATTTCACCTCCATTTCGATGGAGGTGAAATGCTAGAGGTCCGTGTGCTGTGCGATGCCAGTGCACGTTAAAGAACCCCAGGTGGCTAAAATTATTCGGAGCTCTCTAGTACGGCGTATCCTGCGACATGCTAACTAGCGCAAACAGCGGACAGAGGCAGAAAAACAGACGGGACACATGCTTGTGTGTTTCTCTGCCTCTGTTTTATTCGCGCTAGTTAACATGTCGCAGCCAGTATCCCAGCACCAAGTAGCCCAACTTTCTTGTCGAATCCTCATAGCCTGAGTTGCTTTCGGACGTTAAAGAAAGTCGATGGCATTGGTGGCACAAAGCTCTCCTGTATGCAATCCGGTGGCCGTAAAAAAATACACAAGGAACGCTGATGCGCATCATGTAATAGGCTGAAGAGGTGCAGTTTGGGACAAAACGAGCTATCCGAAATTTATGCTCAACTTGATGTGCTGCAAACATGGGAAAATTTCTGCCCGCTTGAACATATCTGGAAGCAAGTGGAAGAGAGTAGGGAATAGCATAGTTTATAACTGCACCACTGGCCCTCTTTTGCGTGCCGTCATCTCGAGTGAGCGCATGCTTATCTCTACGGCATCCAACGTGGCCGTGGAATTCATTGCGGCCAAGTTTGTAAAAAGAACGAGCAATAAAATGGAGCGTCGCGTGCGTTGCATTCTACCTACACTGGCATCAAAGCACGAGTGTGAGAACTGATGGTCTACAAAACCGATTTCGACCCACCGCATATGCCTCACTGCTCTCAGTCGCACCATACGCAGGTCCAAGTGGTTCACTTCTAAGGCGTGTAGTGGCGCTCTTGTGGCACCCCGGGGAATCCCTATAAGCTTAAGAACAGTGAAGAGAATAGTTTGTATGACGTTCATACGACTCAGAATGCTAGCGACGCATAACGTGCTCCACAACATTGCCCAGCAGCCAAGACCACGGGCTCATTACTTCTGATAACATGTCTAGAGACGCTGCAAAGGACTCTAAGTGTTCATAGGCGGCGTTAGCCGTGGTCTCTCAAACTCTAGCAAGTCTTGGGCAAACACCGTCTGTCACCAGTTTTTATCCCCGCTGTATGTTCTTGTGTGGAGAGAAATTGAAAACGGGCTCCGTTTTCGAATCGATAACCTATACGTATAGGCTGGTACTGCCAAAAAATCGGTTTCGACCTATAGTGAACATGATTCCTTGCTATGCGACGCCGCTGGTATAACAAGGGGAAAGCAGAACAGTTGTTTGCACTTTAGACCGAGGAATGATGGCGCCTTGGTATATATCGAAGAGCTGCATTTAGTGCATAGCGCATGTGCACGCAGAAACAAGAATGTTTGAAAGGTCAACAAATTAAAGTAAAATAATCATTTCGGCGCACCATTCGTAGAGTAAGTGGCACATTACAACTGACGAATATTGTGTTATTTTTGTGATCTCTGGTCGTTAGAAGCTGCAAGTTGACTTGTAACGTTACAAACCGGCGCGCTGAACACAATGAGCAACAGTACTTAGGCGCGAATTATAAATTAAATGAAAGATGAATTCTAGACCAACCGAAGCAAGGAGTAGTAAGCCAGCGCTCTAGATCTGCGGTCAGCATACTTCGCAAATTGTATTTAGTTCAGAAGGAAATAATCCGATGTATGGTAAATGTGCGCCTCTTTTGTCGGACAAGGAATATTTTAGTAAAACGAAAATTTCTGAGAGTACTTCTGTTCTACTTTCACAGGCTGTTAGTATGTTGTAAATAATACCTAAAACATCATTATAATGCCTTTATTTCAGTTTCACAAATTCAAAAAACACCAGCGCTTC
Source organism: Amblyomma americanum (assembly GCA_030143305.2). Classification (NCBI taxonomy): domain Eukaryota; kingdom Metazoa; phylum Arthropoda; class Arachnida; order Ixodida; family Ixodidae; genus Amblyomma; species Amblyomma americanum. Next base: position 106,042 of record JARKHS020015735.1, read on the forward strand.
GGATGATGCAAAGTAATTTAGTTTACCCTAATGCCAAGAAGGTGCACTGTGGATCGATCTTCATGCTAAACAGAACATACAGAAGCATGAGAAAATAACGCGGCCCTTTTAATGCTTCCCATAAATCAGGAAGTGCAATTTTTGAATAGTGCTGGGGGATGGTGCCAAAATAATTTGTCTGTCTTCTCCTGTTCTGTGTGCTGCAAATTTCTTCTCTGACTTTCTTTTCATTTGCACACTCTACGATGGACATATGGAACCTCTTGTTGTTTTCTTGCTTTAATTGCTTGCAGCGACTGAGGTAATTAGTTGAATTTTTTCTTAATTTACGTTAAAAAAGTTTTCTTCACATTTATGAGTTTTCGTGACGCTGTACTGGTGGTCTCCAATTGCACTATCAAAATGTAAATGGAGTCTGGACCTTCTGCCAAGTAGCTGTCGTAGCTTTAAGTCCCGGCTCCTCCATTGTAAGAAACAAAATCAACTTCAACATCAGCGAAAGAAAGCAAACGAAACATGTACGATGAGCTAAAGCAAAGAAATAAGCACGCAAAACGTGACAACAAATTAGAAGAACTCATCGCAGTCAAGATAAGATTGGCTCAATGCTACCTTAATAATTACAAACTGTTGTTCAACTACCGCAAGGCCGTAGACACAGAAAAGCAAGACGTGTACTCACCATCCGGTTTAAGTCCCAAAGTTGATGGGTACGCCAGGTTGGTGGAGACATCCTAAGCTTGGCCGCACCCACGGTCAGTGCCATGCCGGGTCGACCTCACGAACAACGCGCACCTCACAGTCGATCACTCGCTCCCCCGACGCCACCTGCACCACAAGCACACCAGTGAGAGCCCAGGTAATATAAACCGCGCAGATTCTACGTTAAAGGCGCGCGGAATTCAGGATCTCTTCATGGACACCATAAATGCAACCAGGGTCCTTTCTTTGAGCACTCGCCAGTGGTGCTGCTACTGACGAGGCACTTCTCTACGAAAACCGTGGTATCCAATAGCGATGGCAAGTTGACGACTTCTCGAAGAGACTAAACTTCGCTATGTCGAGTTAACATCCGTCAGGTTCATGAGAACAGCTTGATCTTCAAGAGGACAGACCGACGGTTTAGTTGGTACGTCATTCTGGGACGGAAAAGCACAATCGTGACTGCCGGGACGCGGAAGAAGCCAGGGAACGCGGGCAGAGGTTTGACCTTTCACCACCATGCGGTAACCTTCACCTTCGTGGAGTTTCTGTTGAAGAAGTAAAATTAAATGCTTAACTTTCTCTCCTCTTAATGTATCGCCAATGCGGAAGAGAGCCGATGCCGGAGACTCCACACACGGTAGCGAGTTCAGCGTGCGAGCGGAAAGTGGGGCCCGGAGCTTCCAGTCGCCGCTCCGGCGGACGGGCAGGTTCCCCCTCGCCACCGCGGCCACGAGGTCCCGTCGCACGCTCGCAACCGGTGGCAGCAGCGGCATCAGGCCCGTCTCACCCACGATCCACGGAGTCGCTCACGTGTCACGCGTGAAGCGACGCGCACGACAGACTCAACGCAGCGTCGCAGCGCCAGGACAACGAACGGTGGGGACTCCATGCACACACACTCACGATGCGGCCATCGTCCCAGCGGCCACCAGGAGTGTCGCGACATCCGGAAGCTAAGCGGAATGGCCGTGTCGTTGTCCCTGGTTGTCTCTGTTGTTGCAGCGTCCCAGAAGTACGCGGGCCTGGGCCACGTCGTCCACGGACGCGTGGCTGGCTGCGTACACTGTCACGCTACTCTCGTGCGCTGACTCGGTCTTCAAAGCAGTCGTCATGCATTCACTTCTGCAGCCAAGTGTACGACGCCAGACTGTAACTGTAAGCGACTGTCCTTAAAGCCAGGGAAAAAAAGGCCACTGGGAGTCAGCTTCGAACGCAAACCAGAGGCACTAAAACCAAGTTAAATGGGCCTCCAAGTCGCAGCCCTCGTTCTTAATTGTGAGCTCAGAGGGCAAAGCGCAAATCAATGGAATAAACTAAGGAAGAGATTAGACAAACGCTGCAATTCCTTTAGTGCTCTCAATGATAACTGTAAACCGTTATGCCCGGAAAGCGACCGCGACGGGGGCTACACACAAATGAGCCAGACCGTAAAAGGGTAATGAATAACTCTGCAGAAAGTGATCGCTGTTAACATTCATCTTCCGTAGCGATCTGGCTAGCGCTGAAGAGATCGACTTGGATGAATGCAGTCCTGGACATTCTGGCGTGAAGACTGGAAGATTTCACAGGCGAGAACTAAAAAGAAATTGTCTTCTGCGCTACGGCGCTTGGACCACATGACAGCGGCAATCGAACGATGCCAAACCTCGGCCCTCACATCTATGGCCTTAGCATAGGCAGCATCCCAGAAAGCACACTATGATCGAAACTGCTGTTGCAGCTGGATGGCTTGTGAAAGTCTGTAGTGAGTACTGAAGATTGCCAATACAACACATCGCGAGTTGGAAGCACCGTTATTTGAAAAAAAGGCGCATTAGCTGTAACTTTTGCGTCGACTGTATATGTTGCTCCACTCTTCTAAGGGTTAATTGGTCTGTTCACTGGCTGGTCCTTAAGGGTAACGGCGTGGATTCCAAGAGAGAGCAAACGCAGCAGGGGGCGGCAGAAAGTTAGGTGGGCGGATGAGATTAAGAAGTTTGCGGGCATACGGTAGGCGCAGCTGCCAATGACATGGTCAATTGGAGAGACATGGGAGAGGCATTTGCCCTGCAGTGGGCGCAGTCAGGCTGATCATGCTGATGACTCTTCTAAGAGGCACCATCTTACAATAACGTTGATGCATTCCAACGAGTTTTCAACAGGCCCGCAGCAAGAGGCGAGAAAAATCGATAATTTCTTGCATGGCTGAGTTACAACGGCGTCGTTCAAAACCAAACCACGGGCGCTGTATTGAGGACCACTCACTCCTGCTTCGGCGGCGTCCAGACGACCGAGGCTGCTGCAGTTTCTGTCCCGATGCGTAAGTGCGTTCCAGCGCAACAATCGTTTAACTTTCCACGCTGAGAGGGAGAAAATGAGGATTGAGAGGACAGCTTGCTTTCGTTCTTCCTCCTGGAGGCAGAACTCGAACTCGTTTTCTCGCGGGCTGTCTCTCTCTGCGTACGTGAAAGAATCGTTGTCGCTCGCTTGTCGTTCCAGCGCAAGTCGGAACGGAAGGGGATAAGGAGAATAGAGGGGCTCCGCGGGTGCCCCACAACATTGCGGCTGCCGCTCGCAGCCGGGGCTTAATAGAAGAACCGGGGCGTTTCCTGGCTTTCGCAGACAGATGAGAACAACGCGCTCAGCGCGGGTGAGTGCCGTGTTTGGAATAGATGCATGTGACCTCGCCGTAACCCGGTCTGCGTCCGCCACAGGCTTCACACCCTCTCTGCCAAACAATCAAACAACGAGGAGGAGGAGGAGTTAATCTGGGGCTTGGAACGGGTTACCCTTTCCCAACTTCTCTAGCCCTCACCACCACCTAGCGGTGAAGTCTGGTCACCTACTGGCCGAAGTGTCTGCCGGTTTTGCTTCCAGGTTGAAACGGACAGTCTGTGTCGTGGTCCATAGTGGTTACTGGCTCTCCGGTGCTCTTGCGTGTCGTTGACACCCGAGTTTATCGATAATGTTAGTTTCGAAACTTGGAGCCAAAGTTTGGAACGACCTGCAGCTAGTTTCTGGCGGTAGATAGTTGCATAGTTAGTAGCATCCTTATCCCAAGCAGGACAGATAATCGGTCCAATAATGGAAATGTACTGGCGAATGCTGGTCCTACAAAGGGCTAGTGTGAAACCATCTTTTTCCGATATTGAACACCTGTGCTGTTTGGGATTATATCACTGTGGTTACAGTTGTCTCCTTGCTGACAGTCTTTAATGTGCCGGTTGGAATTCAGTATTACAGTTTCTTTCCCTCTCTAGATAAACTGTTTTCTGGCTCCCCTTCAGCATAGTTTCCTCTTCTTTGTTTCTACTCTCTGAGAATTCACCAAACCATGGCGGTTTGAAGCCCTACAGCGAACCGAACCTCCGTTATGGTCTCGTGTGTTAAGGCCGGAAGACATTGAAAGATTACTCAGTACGACTCCATCAAATTAATGTTATGAGTAAAGATTCATTCTAAAGGATCTTTCTAGATGTGCTGGCGTTCGTTTAGCAGCAAAACACGCATTGATCGCAGAGAAAATTCTTTTTAGAAACCTTCCCGCCAGTCAATTCAAACTCAAGATGTCCTTAGCGAAAAGGAGAGGTTGTCATCAGTTTAAAGTGTATGGCGTTGTATATAGCGTAGCCTTCGTGACCCGATCTAAAAATAATTGGTGTCGACGCAAGCATTTTAGCTGCGAAATCTGCCCGTGATGGCGTTACCTGTATTTCGCTTTTCTTGTCTTTTCTAGAGTATAAGAGCTCCGTTTTTGGCGAGTGGTCTCTTCCTTACTATAACTTGGCACTCTATCGATTCACGTCAACTACAATTTCTCCTCAGCGTCCCTTTAAAGTGTACGAGGCATAGTCTATATCGTTTTCGGACCTTGCATTTAGCAACAGCAAATATCGTATGTGGGATCACGTTTTCGTAGGAGACATTTCGTCCTCGAACACCCAGCAGGTGAGCAGAAGAAGGTGCATCCTGTAGGAGGTTTCAAGCGCGTTAACGGTGTCCACCGGAAACTTTACTTCCCGTACACTATAATCGTGTTTTCAGCAGTGCTGAGGAGCTCTTTTACTCGACAGCGTATACAGCTCGTTTGGTCGAAAAGCCGTCGGAGTAGTAGTACTCGGCACCGCGTGTCAGAAATATTCATGCGTAAAATGCGTAAAAAAATCGCATCATGGTAATTTGGGGGTCTAGTGATTGATGATTTATTGGTTTGTGATAGGCGATGACGAGTTAATGAAATAATTGTAATTAATTTACTAACTAAAGAAATAAAAAGAATTTGATAACGGAGCTTCAAAAGTGTCAAAATGCTCCCAATGAAAAGCCAATGCTTGATGATGCTAAGAAAATTTAGTGCTTAATTAATAAATTAATTATTTGAAACAATTAAAGCTGGGAAATGTGTTCAAAGGTGTCACACTGCTCAGAATGGAAAGTCTGACCCACCGCTCTATCGCGTCATGCCCTAAAGGCGGGGCTTAAGTGTCCTCTCCAAATTTTGAACGCTGCAAATGACATGACAGTCGGCCGATCTGCAACTCCTGCACTAATCGCAGCGCTGTGTTTTGACGCATGAACCGTGCCGAAGGCTTGGAGTCGGGCGTGGTCGAAGAGCTCCAAGTAACAGTAACATAGCCAGCGGCACCATCGCGGAGCCGAAATATCAGAAATATTATATCTTTTTTAGTGTTAATTTCTTTCCTAGCGCGTGCAGGAATTCTTCCAATGGTAATTGTGGAGTGCTGTGCATGTTCTTATTTCTTGTTCGCAGTTCGATGATGCCTCTACTCCAAATTGTGTGCTGCTGTCACACCCAAAAATTCGGATACAAAAACATCTTTGAACGGAAAACCATTTATGAACGCCATTTCTCATATAATGCAAGATTTCTCTATATCAATCAATATATCCGCAGATCATCTGGCGGCAGTCTTGCATTTTTTTTCTATTAACGTTTTTGCTATCGTCAAAAGCGTTCCCAATTGGTTTTCTATGGCAGTCTCAACTGTTCGATGCGATCAATGGAAACAATTTGAAAGAAAGATTTCGCTACATGTCAGAACAATGGATCATTACCTCCAATATTTATATAAGAGTACATTGCATTTTTCTAATTTTCAAAATTTTTGTCTGAGATTGTTGCTCATGTATATGCTCCAGGCCAGGTCCTTGTGCCAAACGGTAGGGGTCTTTATAGCTCCTAAAAAGAAAATAAAATCCGTCCAGGACTAATGCGTATCTGAAGCCCTTTATTGACGCACACGTGCAGTGACCATAACAGGGAAGCATTTGTAAGGCCCCTATAAGAGCGTATACAACTCTATAAATCATGCTGGCAATGATACCGCGACACTAACACGTAAGCCCTGTAAACTAAAACTGACGATGGTTACCGACCATATCGTTCAGTTCGCATTGCGAATTATAAGGGATGTTAATTCCGAAATTTCAGCTGGCACTGTAATAGTAGTAAATCAAGGCCGCGAAAGAAAAACTCCTTTCGAGTATTTTTTAAGCGAGATTTATTGCCTCAGGGCATCAATGATGGGCGAAGATGTGATGAAAGACGTAGTAGTGATTAAGTTAATGAAAAAAGGCTAGCTGATCTGATGAAGTCCAGTAGAGAACGAATTTCTGAAATGTAAAATGGACTCGGAAAGAGCGTGCAATGCGCAGAACAAAGAAACGATGGTCTGGCTGACAATCTAGTTTGCTGGAGTTCGTGTTATTAAAAAAAAGAACTTTCTAAATTAATTAGGGTGTCTTAGAACGACATGGTGGTTTCCAAAGCGAGAGAGCGAGTTCTGCAGACGAGATTGAGAAGTTCGCATATAATTAAAATGCGGCCGACACAGGACAGGGTTAACTAGAGATTCATAGAGAGGGGGGGTCCATAATTAATGATTTAATGACGATGCAGTGCGGTGATGACGGCCATGACCATGATGATAGTGCGTCCGGTAGTTTCGTCGAACCTTATATACAGGTCGTCAATACCCAAGCGTCGATGGGCGCGCCGAGATGGTCCACCGCATAAGAATATTAATAAGGCATGCCCGGCCTGAGGAGAGATTTCCGACTTCCTCCACATGGTTTGGAACTTACTCAAGCAACGTAAAGTGCACTGTTTACGGGAACTCAGCCATGAGCATTTGGAGGCGAAGCTGGCTAACACACAGCTCCCCCTCCAGCGCTGCAGCTGCATCGGCCAGGCCTGGAGTGCCGTATTCGCCAATGGTTTCCTGGACCTGGGTGAACCACCCGCGTAATTTCTTTGTTTTAATAAAGTGTATTCTCCCTCTCTGCACTTTCCGCGTCAAGGTTTGCAGTGAAACACAGCCCCATTTCCGTGACCTCTATATATATATATATTAGATATATATATATAGATATATATATATATATATATATATATATATATATATATATATATATATATATATATATATATATATATATATATATATATATATATATATATATATATATATATATATATATATATATATATATATATATATATATCCTGGCTCTATGGCATCGCGTTCTTGCACAGGTGATATCATGTACGCGAAGATACGGATATGCGTTTATGTACATTTCCTACACGCATATATGGGAAGTGGCGTGACTCAAACAAGGATGTTCCTTGGCGTAGCAAGCACTGAGTGTACGGCACGCATTTAATTACTGTTCCCGCTTAAGGACAATGCTCCATCAAAGCGGCAGTGCACGACTGTGTCTCGTCGGCCGGCCTCTGCGTCTCGCATCCTTGCCTTTGTACGGTGGACCGAGGGGTCTTTTTTTGCTGTTAAGCAAAGCAGGAAGTTGCCTCAAGCGCAACACCGCCTTGCTTACCGCGTCCGGCAATAATGGATACCACTTGAAGATAAGAGGGAATGTTCGTACGTTTTAGGCGAAATAGAAAAACCGAAACCCGCACCTGATGTTCGAGCGAAAAAAATAAAGTTAAGTGGGGAAACTGGGGACGGTTTCTTCTGTTTCTTTGCGAGCTCTGCAACACTGTTTCCTCAGTGTTGGTTGTGAGAAGTTAATTTTGGAAAGTTAAAACAATTGCTCGGTTCTAGGAAACCACGTTATCTCGCCTGTCAAGCTCCTTTTTTTTCTAGTGTTTCCTCCCCCAAATTTGCTTTTCCTCATTTGTATTTATTCAGTGTATACTCTGAAACCGCAGCTTGTAGATTGAGTGCCAGGTTATTCCCCTGCACGCTGTGTCGTTTAAGAAACAAAGTTAAAATTTTTAAAATTGTCTGAGGGTGGCGCGCTACGTTAACTATTTCAATCATTTTATTCTGATTTGAGATCCACAGCAATACACCTATGGCCGCGAGTAGCGACATTTCGGAGGCACACTCGCACTTGAAAGAAATGTCAGTGTGTTCTATACTAGCGTAACATTTTTGTCGCAAGCCGAAATTTGTGGTTGTTTTGCCTCCATTGTGCGTTGGAATCATTTAAAGCTATTAATAAAGCTTCAGCTTATCCGGGGCAGAACTCACTAGAAACATTAAGGGTGTTATTAGCTATTTACTGCCCCCGAGACATGTAATTTTTTTTTCATGTGCCAGCCCAACTTTGGTCATGCACATTTTTCCGCATTTCAGTTATTTTTTCCATTTTTTTTCTTTATTTATTCGTTTTATACCTGTCTACAGTTGGACCTCGCTATAACGAAGTTGAAGGTTTCCGGCGATTACTTCGTTATAGCCGTAGCTTCGTAATAGCCCGTCTTGACCGATTTTCTTGGCCGCATCACTGCCGCGTCATGACAGAAGTTGCAGAGTAGAATGAACAGCGAATGGAATAGAACGAAAGATTACACGAGCCTCTGAGCGCTTATCCTTGCCAGATACTCAGTCTCCAGCCCCGGGACGACCGGTTTCCCATTCACGGCCATAGACGTCAGCGAGTCGTGGCCCTCCATGTCACTCACGTCCCGTGGACGACTGTGTAATATATCGCGCCACATTCGAGCTTGCGTGAAATAAAGTGTCACTCTCTCCTTACCCCTTGCCTCTCTCTCTTCAAGACATTATTTATTTATTTATTTATTTATTTATTTATTTATTTATTTATTTATTTATTAATTTATTTATTTATTTATTTATTATACGTCAAGGCCCGCATACAGAACAGAAAGGAGCAGAAAGATTATACCAATATTTACAGTACCGAACAAAACATAAATCAAACTGTTGCAAAACTGTTGTTGAAATCTCATTGAATTGCTCTACTAAATACTTTCCTAAATATTCGCAAATTTAATTACACTATAATGTACTGCCCACAGAAATTAACTACAATAAAATTACTTTCGAAAAGTAATGCAATTACTTTTCAGCTGATATCTAGTTTTCGCGCATGAAAAAGCACACTGGCCACTGCTCCTACAAATATTCCAGATTTCTTTAAAGTAGCACAACCTAGACTCAAAGACGCTTTCAGATATTTTGCCCGCTTTGAAGAAACGGCGTCGTTGGCCTTGTTGGTGTATATAGCTGCGTGAGGACGACCGCAGTCGCAACATTCGAAGAATTTCTCACATCCCCAATTACCCAGCGATCGAGTTCATTGTTCGGTGCGTCATGTGATCCCAATCTCTTTATTTTGAAGTATTCATCATCCTTGTCACTCGAGGCTGGGGCAACGACTACTTATTCGTGCTCGTCGTCAGGGAAAGGCCCATGGTCATCGTAGCGCGGTCAAGCTATCGCACCGCACTCTTAATACGAATTAGCCTATAAAGGAGTAAAAAGAGAGTAAGCTGTTCTCTAGCCCAATCCCAATTAACGCGAGAGCGTTAAAGGCCCCGCTGTCCCGAAAACCCGGTGTCGGCGTTGTCGGTGTTGGCTACTGATCCGGAGTTCCCGGGTTCGAACCCGACCGCTGCGGCTGAGTTTTTATGGAGGAAAAACGCTAAGGCGCCCGTGTGCTGTGCGATGTCAGTGCACGTTAAAGATCCCCAGGTGGTCGAAATTATTCCGGAGCCCTCCACTACGGCACCTCTCTCTTCCTTTCTTCTTTCACTCCCTCCTTTATCCCTTCCCTAACGGCGCGGTTCAGGTGTCCAACGATATATGAGACAGATACTGCGCCATTTCCTTTCCCCCCAAAACCAATTATTATTATGATCTTTTTAATTATGCGTCTTGAACGACGCATTCTTTGCGGATCGAAAAACAGATTCAAGGGACTTAAACCCCTATATCCCGACATCAACAGAAGCACATGTTTTGGCCGAGCAAGGTCAGTACCAGTCTACAGCGGGTACCAGTCTACAGTCAGGTGGGCAACCTAGGTCACGTGACCTTGCGGCGTCATCACAACCTGCCCACCGGATAGTGGGAAAACTGGCCACCGTGGCAGGTGGCAGTTAAATTAATGACTGGTCGCTCGGGAAGACCAAACTGGGCCTCACAAGGCCCACAGCTGGGAGCACCTGCCAACGGAGGGAAGTGGCGCACCGCTTAACCGTTGCGCCACTGCGCCAGGAGTGGTAGAACTCGCGGTGACTTATAAATTCGCGAGTTATTTGTTTTAAATATTCCTTTTTTCCAAGGTCCATCATTTATTGGAATAACCTCACGGATGATGTTGTCAGGCAGACATCATTGCATTCATTTCAAGAGCATTTGCATTGATTGTTGTTAATTGACCTTGTCGCTGTATTTTCTTGTTGAAATTCTATGTGCAATTCTGTTTTGTTTGTAATTCTGTATATTAACACAATGTTCCCACCTGCTATGATCTTGTGTACAAGATCGCAGTATTCATAAATAAATAAAGTAGATAAAATGACTGTCTCCATATATGGGAATTAACCCATTACGCTACCGCGTTATACGTTAAGGGCGGAGCCTAAGTCCCCCTCCAATATTTAGTGGAACGGTGCATTGCCCAATTCCCGGGGTATATTTCAGTCACACAATATATGTAATGCTTACTCTTTGCAATGTACGCACATTCCAACCGCAAATCATCACTTGATGCAGTTAAAAATTAGAGGAGGCTTTTAAAAAGCGCGGAACCGGAGGTCTTGAGGTTGTAAGAGAGAAGTGATTGAAACCTCGGTTTGAAATCTTTGTAACTGATAGAAGCTCGCATGTTTTGAAGAGGAAATTTGTGACCGTTGCCAACTTTAAGTATTCCGTATTGTTGGTGACGGATACTTACCCACGGACTTGGGCCGAAAACTCTGCCTCTAAATCTCGAGGTTATCAAACGGAAGAGATCGAAAGCTTGTTAAAATATTTGTAACTGCTGACACTTCGCATGTTTTGAAGAGGCAATGTGTATTCGCTGCCAGCCGTAAGTATTTAGTATTGTTAGTGACGGAAGTCTACTACAGGGCTTGGGCAAAATATTCTGCCCCTAAAAGGGAGTGAGGTAGAGAACAGCTTATCCCCATTTTTACTCCCATATCGACTAGTTCATGTTCAGAGTATACTGGTCAGGTTGGTCATCCAGGAGACATGCCGGCGGACATGGCATTCATGTCGCAGCAGTGACATCATCGCCTATTTCGCCCTTGAGTTCAAAACAGGGCTTGAAATCCGGCCACAGATTCTCACTTTCTCAAATGCACATAACCGCTTTTTTGGATATCAACAGAGACTTATTTCCATTGTAACTACACGTACAATAAGATGCAGTCGAGCGGAACGGACTCGCTCAAGAGCTGTGCGCATTATGACATGCCACTGCACCGCAACATCTCGTGAAATAATCGAGAGAAATCATTTAATTTGAGTAATTGGAGCGATTTGATTGCTGTCACGTCTTCTTCAACTGCAAAGATTTCATAAAGTAGTGTGCATACCTTTTCATTGCAGCTGCTTCGCTGAGCCCTGACGTTTTACGCGATAGCGTATACAGCCAGTTGGGTCGAAAAGCCGTCGGCGTAGTATAGTAGTCGGCACCGCATGTCAGAAATAATCGGGGCCTGCGTAAAAAAAAAAAATCATATCATGGTAATGTGGTTCTAGTGATTGACTGGTGTGTGATAGGCGATGACGAGTTAATGAAATCATTGTAATTAATTCATTAATTACAGAAATGAAAAATGAAAAATGCAAGAAAGGGGGTTCAAAGATGTCAAAATGCTGAGAGTGAAATGCCAGTGCTCGATGATGCTAATTAAGAAATTTGATATTGTGTAATTGATCAATTAATTAATTGAAACAATTGAAACAAAAATGAAAAGTGTGTTCAAATGTGTCTAGCTGTTAAGAATGGAAAGCCTAACCCACTGCGCTGTCGTGTCATACTCTTAAAGCGGAGCTTAGGTGTACTCTCCAATTTTTAAAACCGTAATTGCTGCCTCGTTACCCTCATGGGGCGCCTTGGTGTGTCAGCGACCGCGACTTAACTGGGTATCAAAACAGCACGCTGGCCGCTTCCGCGCGAGCAAATCAGTGGAACAGCCGCCGCTTTTAGCTCTCACGCCGAGTGAGGGGGAGAGAGGGGTTGCCCGAGACGACGACCTTCCCGACCGGGCGCCCTGTTATGCAACAGCCAGCGGGTCTGCGTCCAGAAGAGTGTCGAGGGAGAGTGGGAAACAGTGATACGATCGGCGAGACGCAGCTCTTCCGGCTGCGATACATACGTGTTCGCCGAGTGAGGCGCCAGGCGCCGGCACAATGAATCCACGCAGTCTTGAGAGGAAAAGTGTTCGCTCGCCCTTTTCACCCTGGACAGCTGGTAATTAACGCCGTGGAAAGTGCAGCGAATTTCTTGAGGGGGTTACAGCATATATATGTCTTGTAGGTGACCACGAAATTGCAATGAGCTGCGCTACTTTTAGAAAGCGTAGAGACCGCTTGAAACGTTGCCGCGGCAGTGGCAGAGCATCCACAGCGCTTTCACTTCTCTACACTGTTTTCAACAGAACACCTCTAGGGGACTGGCGCTAATTCAGAGCTACTGCTGTCACGTGAGTTTGTGGCCATGGGCCCTTGTGCCCTCCCCCGCGAGAATTCAACGTTGGACACTGACGCCCGAGAATTCAGCGTTGGATACTGACACCAGAGAATTTAGCGTTGGATACTGACTAGCCAGCATGCGAGTTTAAACCGCAGCTTGCACACTGTATGCTTTGTGCAACTGTTCTCCGACGAGCAGGGTCATCAGGTTGCCACGATGAACCAGGCCCAAGGCATCATCATCGTCAGAGCCTGATTGATGCGCTGCAGATAAACTTGCTCTCAGTGCCTATCCTGAAGTATACTTCTTATGGCATGTACCCCCCGAGCTTAGCTGGTCCTCTTTCTTTCATGCCACTTGTCGTTCAGATTTTCTTTGCTCCTGTCTTCTGTATATTCTTTCGTGGTTTCTTTCTAAGCTTTCCTCTTCTTTTCCGTCTTCCGTTCTTTCTTCTTTTCCTTTCTTTTATTAATACTGAGGGGAAATAAAAGTTGGCCAGTGTCCACAGGGTGCCGCACTCTAATCCCAAAGAGACAACTCGCAGCGAAAAACTGACATAACTGACCTTTCTTTTAAGTTAGAAAAGACCAAAAACCAAAAGACAAGTGTCCCCTCCGGCGGATCATTTTGCAACTGAAATGTATGCGTCGACACCCTTTTTTTCACGAACCCCAGAGGCTGCACCCTGCAGCAATTCACTTCAGAATGGTAACAACCTGTTCTTTTCAGTAAGGACGTAAAGAATTTGAATCGACTGCACGCCTATATATGGGAGTAAAAAGAGAGAACGCTGTCCTCTAGCGCTGTCTCTTTTACACTCTAAACAAAAGGAGTAAAACTGTCCTCTAGGGCACACCCTTTAGGGCTAGAGAACAGTTTACTCTTTTACTCCAATATAGGTGTGTTTGTGTTTAGAGTGTAGGTGCAGGATATGCTGCCCAAGTCCCGGGGTAGAGTACGATCACTAAATATACGGAATGCTTACTCTTAGCCATGCAGGCACATTCTCACCTCAAAGCATAGTAGCTTGATGCGGTTAGCAATGGAAGGAGGATTTTAAGTGCGGCACCAGAGGTCTTGAGGTTATCAAAGAGAAGAGAATGAAACCTTGTTAATGCTTTTAACTGCTAAATTCAAATTAAAATTAATTTATTTCATCACATATATACATAGACCTTCGCATGTCTTGAAGAGGGAATATGTCTCATTTGCCAGCCGTAAGTATGTAGTATCGTTAGTGGTGGATACTCTGCCCCTGAAAGGCAGAGAGCTAGCGAACAGCTTATTAATGCGAAAGCATTATACGGTCACGCCAGCAAAAAGTGTCCCCAAATTTTGGCCGCACAATTATGTCGTTCTGGGGAGATTAATATGCAGAAGTATGATTCCTTTAGGTAGTGCGTGAGTAAGTCTTGAAACGGGAAAAGTTTGGTTGATAAATGGTAATTAGTAGTTAATTAAATCGAATTAATGAAAATAAATGGTGTGTTTGAAGCAGGTCTTGTGCGACTGATTCTGTGAAAAGCGATGTAAATGCGTGAGAAGGCTTACTTAATATCAAAATAAAATAAAAGTGAAAAAGAAAAAGAGAATGAAGAACTGAAAATGAATCGAAATAAATTATCAAGAATAAAAACTTAAAAATTGAAAATGAACAATGAAGGAAGAAAGAGAGGAAAGAGAAAGGCTCTCGCATTTACGCTCTTAAGCAAACTTAAGTGCAATCCTGTATTTTTTTTCGTTTTTACTCTCATATAGACTAATTCATGTTTAGAATGTGGAGGGAAGATTTTTTAAATCCAATTTTCTCGCCGATAACTGCGCCGGTTTCTGCCTGACAAACGTCAATCCAGCCAGAGAGGGTCGCAGAATAAGTTTTACTGGGAACAATAATTGAATGGAGCCGTACTCATGTACTTTAAAGTGCCGACGAGTGCCGCAGATTTAAGTACCGACAAATAAATAGATAAAAACCGAACAACACACTCAATTCCCAGTAGGTCAGAAGCCGAGCGGCACTCAGTTGGCCCGAGAGCGCATACCGCTGCTTTTGTGAGCGTCTTCATTCGTATTCAGGCGCTGCTTCATCTGAGCTCAAGCGTGACCTGCTAGCGCCGTCCCGAGTCTATTTTGTTCTTCCGTCGCCGAGAAGCTCTCTTCTTCTTCCTAGTGTTCCAGCGCGCGCATGCCCTGTCCGTCGGCGTCTAGTTTCGTGAATGCCCAAACTGCGAGGCGCGTTTATTTCGGGAACAGGGTTACAGCCTCCTTCGCGTGTAGTACATGCCGCGGATTATTAAACACGGCAGCGCGACTACCGCAGACGACGGCATACGCGCGACCCGATTACGCAACAGCTCCAATTCTGTCCTCTCTATCTCCGCAGTAGCCATCTCTCTCGCTTCTCTTGGTCTCGTTGTGTTTTCTCAGTTCAGTTTTGATTGTCTGAGCGCTTTCTAGAGCACAAGCTTTGTCCGCGTTTGATTCGGTCTTCGTAGACTTGAGGGAAGTTCGTTTCCTTGTTCTGTGTAAACCGTCGCCAGGAGCTTATGCCCTGCCTCTGAGAAACCATCATAGTACCAACAAGAAGAACGCATCCACAAAAAGAGACACAAAAAATGGCGGTGGTTTAGCTCTGGTTAAACCTGGGGTGACGCGATAGCTACAGCTGGCTGAGTGGAACTTGGTCACGTGACGAACCACGTGATGAGCCACGGCGCCGCGCCGCCCGCAGCTGCTCCGCACCACGTGACCAACCACGTGACAGCGTGGCGCCGCAGCCACAGGGTGGCGCGCCGCCACGCTGAAGGCTCGAAATGCTACCGTAATGTAGCAATCGGTACAAAAAAAAAGTGACTTCTTCAGTAAGAATATTTTTGCTATTCTGAGCGCCCTGATCTTCTTAATACAGCAGGAGGGCTGTTTTATGGCAATGGTCAGCGCTGTGTCAATACGAGGAGATCACGGTATAGGTTAGTATATAGAAAGGTGATCTGGAAAGACGGTTCTCAGCGGACCAGTGTAAACTCTGTATTTGGTCCGCAGAGTGACGGCTGATTATAAACAGGCGTTACCATACTGGCCGCTCCCACAGTTAGAAAAGAACAAGTGGAGGGGGTGCTGGAGGGGCACCGCATCTGCTCTGGAGTAAGCATGGCAACGCATTGCTTCATTTCTTGCAGCCGTACACTTTTCACCATGCGCATTTTTTTTTAACTTTTTACAATGCTCTGGTGAAGCAATGTCTCAAAGTTAGGTTTCGTACAAGATTATCCGTTGGATTAGATGAGAAATACATTCCTATACGTTTCATTCCCCTTCGCGGCGGAGAAGTGAAACCGGTATACACTGTAAACGCAAAGGAGTAAAAAAGGGAGTAAACGGTCCTTTAGCAGCCTCTCTTTTATGAAAAGGAGTGTACTAGATAGCACCTTACTCCGTTTTTACCATTTTATTCTCATATAGGCTTATTCGTGCTTAGAGTGTAGGAGAGATGTCCGGGATTGCCTGCTTGCGCTCCCTTCTGATTTCTCATCTATAGGCTAACACCTGGTGGATGTTATTGGGCTTTGTGAACCAGTTACAAAGTCAATACCTCCTGGGACCGGCTGACAATCTGCCACCAGCACCCTTGCACAATGACTTCAGTGTGATTTCAGTAAGCGCATCGCACAACGTATATTGCAACCTCAGCCGCCTGTCTTGATAAATGACGGAAGATTGCGCAAGCAATTGTCAGGACCCGCGGCTATTCAGTGGCTTAAAAAAAAATTTCTTCCGTGTGCGCCTTATGAGACGACGTTCGCGCGGATTTCGATCATATATATAGAGAGAAAAGGATGTGTTAAGATAACTGTTTAATTATTTTCATGTGACCATGCAGTTCATTAGATAGAGCGGCGGAAAGAAAGAAAGAAATGAAGGAAGGAAGAAACAAGAAAAGAAGGAAAGAAAGAAAGAAGGATGGAAAGAAAGAAGAAAGGAAAGGAAGAGAGAAAGGAAGAAGGAAGGAAGGAAAGGAAGGAAGAAAGAAAGAAGGATGGAAAGAAAGAAAGAAGGAAGGAAAGGAAAAGAGAAAGGAAGAAGGAAGGAAGGAAAGGAAGAAAGAAAGAAGGATGGAAAGAAAGAAAGAAGGAAGGAAAGGAAGAGAGAAAGGAAGGAAAGGAAGAAAGAAAGAAAGAAAGAAAGAAGGAAGGAAAGGAAGAGAGAAAGGAAGAAGGAAGGAAGGAAAGGAAGGAAGAAAGAAATGAAGGAAGGAAGAAGGGAGGGAAGGAAGGAAGAAGAAAGGAAGAAAGAGGGAAAGAAAGAGGGAAGAAAGAAAGAAAGAAAGAGGGAAGAAAGAAAGAAGGAAAGGAAGAGAGAAAGGAAGAAGGAAGGAAGGAAGGAAAGGAAGGAAGAAAGAAAGATGGATGGAAAGTAAGAAAGAAGGAAGGAAAGGAAGAGAGAAAGGAAAGAAGGAAAGAAAGGAAGGAAGGAAGGAAGGAAGAAAGAAAGAAATAAAGGAAGTAAGGAAGAAGGGAGGGAAGGAAGAAGAAAGGAAGAAAGAAGGAAAGAAACAATTAAAGAAGGAAAGAAAGAGGGAAGAAAGAAAGAAAGAAAGAAAGAAAGAAAGGAAGGGAGAAAGGAAGAAGGAAGGAAGGAAAGGAAGGAAGAAAGAAAGAAGGATGGAAAGAAAGAAATAAGGAAGGAAAGGAACAGAGAAAGGAAAGAAGGAAAGAAAGGAAGGAAGAAAGAAAGAAATAAAGGAAGGAAGGAAGGAAGAAGGGAGGGAAGGAAGGAAGAAGAAAGGAAGAAAGAAGGAAAGAAACAATGAAAGAAGGAAAGAAAGAAAGAGGGAAGAAAGAAAGAAAAAAAGAAAGAAAGGAAGGAAGAAAGGAAGGAAGGAAAGGAAGGAAGAAAGAAAGAAGGATGGAAAGAAAGAAATAAGGAAGGAAAGGAAGAGAGAAAGGAAAGAAGGAAAGAAAGGAAGGAAGAAAGAAAGAAATAAAGGAAGGAAGGAAGAAGGGAGGGAAGGAAGGAAGAAGAAAGGAAGAAAGAAGGAAAGAAACAATGAAAGAAGGAAAGAAAGAAAGAGGGAAGAAAGAAAGAAAGAAGGAAAGGAAGAGAGAAAGGAAGAAGGAAGGAATGAAAGGAAGGAAGAAAGAAAGAAGGATGGAAAGAAAGAAAGAAGGAAGGAAAGGAAGAGAGAAAGGAAAGAAGGAAAGAAAGGAAGGAAGGAAGAAAGAAATAAAGGAAGGAAGGAAGAAGGGAGGGAAGGAAGGAAGAAGAAAGGAAGAAAGAAGGAAAGAAACAATGAAAGAAGGAAAGAAAGAAAGAGGGAAGAAAGAAAGAAAGAAGGAAAGGAAGAGAGAAAGGAAGAAGGAAGGAATGAAAGGAAGGAAGAAAGAAAGAAGGATGGAAAGAAAGAAAGAAGGAAGGAAAGGAAGAGAGAAAGGAAAGAAGGAAAGAAAGGAAGGAAGGAAGAAAGAAATAAAGGAAGGAAGGAAGAAGGGAGGGAAGGAAGGAAGACGAAAGGAAGAAAGAAGGAAAGAAACAATGAAAGAAGGAAAGAAAGAAAGAGGGAAGAAAGAAAGAAAGAAAGAAAGAAAGAGAGAAAGAAAGAAAGAAAGAAAGAAAGAAAGAAAGAAAGAAAGAAAGAAAGAAAGAAAGAAAGAAAGAAAGAAAGGAAGAAAAATTTAACCTGGTGTGAACGCAGTTCAGTGTGACCGAACGTACCGCGCACGGCTCGTTCAAGAACGCGCGCGCGAAGGAGCTACTCCTTCCGGCTGTCGGTAATTTATCACTCAATTAGGCAAACGAGAGCCTGGAAAAGGAAATCGGAAGCACGCTTCCGGCGGAGAGTGCGTTCCGTTTCTGTCCGCTTCCCACGTGACACTGCAGCGGCGTTTTGTTCCGGTTAACGGCGGAAGCGTACTTCCGGGAGCCGGGAGGATAGCAGTGCAACTCGCACCGGAAGCACCCAGAGGGGGTAGCAGCGCCATTTAAGCGACCGGGAAGGGCGCACACAGTCGGCGGTGGCCGGCGTTTACGTAACAGCGGTTGACCCAGCACTTGGTGGGGACGAGGAAGTGAGTGTGCCGGGCACGTACACGTTCACATCCGGAAACGGGTCGCCCTTGAGAAACAAAGGCGTGGCCCGAGGACTGCTTTTTTTTATTGCGGCGGGAAAACGTGCCTGTTTGTCGAGGCGACGTTTTTAAGGCCTTTTGGAAAAGGTATGTTAACAGAAAGATAACCAACGTTTATTTTTTTTTTTTGCAAGACTTAGCTGGTGCAGCTTGGTGCCTGCCGTTTTCTGGATATTCGAAGTCAGTTTTCCATGTTTAGAGTCGAACCAAAATGTTTTCGAGATACTTAACAGGGGCCTGGATTCTATTCGCACGGCAGCGAAATTCACTAAGACAAAAGGTGCAGTGCTTTGTAATGGGAAGAAAGAAACGCATTACATAAAATTCAGAAACATCCCATTTAAAAAGAAAAAGAAAATTGGCTGGTGGTTTAACATTGCTAAGCCCGAAATATGGCTCGAAAGCACAGTTTTTTGTTTTCTCATTAACACCACAGCCACGTACCTGAAAGCGCGATTGAGGTGTCCACTGGCCCTGGGAGCCAGTTATGCGCGTCTCCTACTTTTTCATCGCCAATGCCAATTTATCCAATGTACGCCGGAATAATAGTTTGGTAGTAGTATTAGTTGATTTAGAAGACATACATGTGCAATGTACAGCGTCAGAGTTTGTTGCAGTTCAACCCGAGGCGTGTTCGTCTGCGGCGATAGCCTGGTGCTCTCTCGCAGTGGCCAGTAAGCTAACATGTTCGAGCTGTGGCGGGTTCGGATCCCAGTCGCGGATGTTTATTTGGTTTATTTTTGTTTATTTATTTCACGTTGCCCAAACCCACAAGCATCGCAAGATCTTGCTCGGGTTTTACCCATCGGAATAATGCTTCCGCACCAAAATTACCAACATGCAACGTTGAATAGAGCTATTTTGTTTCTGAGACGAGCACTAACTCTAAAAACCAGTCTTTAATTTCGGGCTTCGAAGGCCTTGGCGGCCAGAGTGTTTCGTGGGTGTGCCGCTGCCATTACAGGAACTGCGGTCGCGGGCTGTATTGGCCAGGATTTGCAAATAGACAGCCGGGGGCGTTCAAAAATAGCTACGGCAGAAGCAGGAAGATATGTCAGGCAAGCAATTCGGAGGAATGTTATTTGAAAAGGACAAACAAAAACTCTTGGTTTGCTGTCGTAGCTCAGCGAAGGCGACACCACAGAGGAAGGTGTTGCCTTTGTTGTCTTTCTAGGTGGTGCTGCCTCCTCTGAGGCGCGGCAGCAAACTAAGAGGTTGGCGGAGGGCGCACAAGCTCGCGATTTCAGTCACTATAAGGCTAAAAATAGAGGAGGTTTAAGTGCCAACGATCGCGACTGCCACCTGTCGGAGAAGGGGGAAAGTAAATACGACTGTGCATTCCGAGCTTCCTGGGGCCTAAGACAACCTTGAATGGTCAAAACTAAACCGGGGTTACGCATATTTGCGGTGTGTCTTATAGCAGACGTGCATGGTCCTTTCCAATAAGCACTTTGTAGGCGCCGCCATATTGCTCGATGTACTGCCTTGCGCATGTGGCGCTAGCCTCGGTGTATGCGGGAGCGGGAACGCTTAACAACAGTCCAGAAGAGGGGTGTCTCATCGTCTGCGCGTACGCAATGGAAAGGTCTCTACGTTGGCATTAAAATGTGACTAAATTTTCTGTGTGCTGGTGTGCGTTTCTGTCGTGTGTTTCAGGTGCGTGCTGATGCTTCCAAAAGCCATTGAAGGTCCTTCCACTGACTGAGCAATTGCTTCGAGTGAGACTCTGAACGGGGTAAGTGAACTGAGGAGACTGCCTTATCAGGGAAAGGAGCAGATGACATTGACCTCGACTGCATACCTCCCACGGTTCGGGTGAAGTCGGGACCAACGGCTCCGATTGTACATGCAAGATAAAAAAAGAGTAAAAGCACCTCGCAAATCTTCGTCATAATGTACGTTGGTACGACGCTTTCCGTTTGTCGCACTACGATTGGTGTAAGACATTCCCGCCAATAGTCCATGTTGCAAAAGCAAGGAGGATGGGGTAGGGAGTAACGGCGTGGTTGTCTCAAAAGGTTTGAGGCCAATAGACGTGTCGCGAATGCTCGGCCCTTGTTGCAATTTCGAAAATCATAGGTTTCATCGCTTGTTAAAGCAGAAGAATGCTCTCTTCTAGAACCCGCAGGCGGGACTGCTCTCATGGAGTGAAGCCAATCATCATCATCAACCGAGAAGCCTTCGACCACTCCAGGAATATGCCATTAGCCCGCAATCAGCCCTCTGCGGCGTCAACACCATCCGCGTTATCCCAGCAATCTTCCTAGCCTCATCTGCAAACTCGAGCATCTACCACCCTCGGCACCGCTTTCCCTACCTTGGGATCCACTCTTTGCGTGCATTAACAGACCTTAAACGATATGTTTCCAGCATTGCAAGTACCGCACGAGCCTATTTAACCCTCTTAAATTCCGCCTGGATATCATAAACTTGAGTTTGCTCTCTGTTTCACTGTGCCCTTTTCCACTGTCTCAACGTTACTCCTATCAGTTTCGTTGCCGTAACCCACTGCTCTTCCTTCCATTTAATTTCAGTCCTTTTCGCAAGCTTGCAATTTTCGTCCCTGTGGTTCACCAGTGGGAGTATATGCCTGTTACGGGCCATATATATATATATATAGAAAAGTCTGCCCTCGTCTCTGTTACGAGGCATCCATACGGCCACCGCCGCGACTTCTTTGTCGCTGAGGAGAGTGAGATGAAAGCGGGCTTTTTTGCGTTCATTGCGCTGATTTCCGCATTCTTGCGAACTTAACTGGACTGCGTTCGTGCTTTACGCTGTGTGTGCATAACAACACCACGGCCTCTTTTCGTACCTACTAGTTTTCTTGTCACCAGGTCTGCTTGCTTGCACTGCCTTAAAGTGTACCCGAGGCGAGCCCCTACCGAATCCTTTCGTCACTAAATGGTAGGCCGGCTCGGTCAGGCCAGTTTGCTTGTCTGTTCGTCTGTTAGTCTGCTTGCTGATTTGTATCTTCGCTTGACCGACCGACCGACCGACCGACCGACCGACCGACCGACCGACCGACCGACAGACAGACAGACAGACAGACAGACAGACAGACAGACAGACAGACAGACAGACAGACAGACAGACAGACAGACAGACAGACAGACAGACAGACAGACAGACAGACAGACAGACAGACAGACAGACAGACAGACAGACAGACAGACAGGCAGGCAGGCAGGCAGACAGACAGACAGACAGACAGACAGACAGACAGACAGACAGACAGACAGACAGACAGACAGACAGACAGAGACAGACAGACAGACAGACAGAGACAGACAGAGACACGGGCGGACGGACGGACGGACGGACGGACAGACAGACAGACAGACAGACAGACAGACAGACAGACAGACAGACAGACAGACAGACAGACAGACAGACAGACAGACAGACAGACAGACAGACAGACAGACAGACAGACAGACAGACAGACAGACAGACAGACAGACAGACAGACAGACAGACAGACTAACTGACTGGCAGTTCTGTTGTTTGTTTAGATACAGACGTGCGGCACTACAGAATAAGAATGAACAAGCATCTATACGCCGTTAGAGGGCCCCTACACAACAAGATACAGCCGCCGCGGTGGCTCAGTGGTTGTGACGCTCGGCTGCTGATCCGAAAGACGCGGGTTCGATCCCGGCCGCGGCGGTCTCATTTTCGGTGCAGGCGAAATTCTGGAGGCTTGTGTACTGTGCGATGTTACTGCACTTTAAAGAACCCCAGGTGGTCGAAATTTCCGGGGCACTTCACTTCGACTCATAGCCTGAGTCAATTTGAAATGTTAAACCCCAAGAAAGACAAACATTATAATGGCTAATACCAGAAACAAAGGCAAAATTGGTCTCTATCTCACCGGAGAAAGGGCAATGGTGATCCCAATTTATACAAGTTTCTCGTTATAAAAAAAAAGAGCTGTGAAAATATTTTCTCTGACACGATGGGTTTCAGCCAAGTTCCGGCGAAACCTTCAAAGTATTGGTCTTGCGATAGTCATCATGCAGTGGCAGGGTAAAAAAGAAACGAACACGCCAAAAATCGGGTCAAAATTTGAATTTTCGACCCCTTGATTCTATAAAAAGCGTGCTCTACGAAATGAGCAAACGCTATACCGACCTACTTTAGTTCTTTATTAGAAAAGTCGTCTCCACTCTTCTAACTTTCTCCTATATTCTGATCCCGCTTTAAACATATGTCTAATGACACATTCGTCGAATGAAAAAAGAACAGAATAGCAAAATCCCATTCGTGCTAACATTTCCTGCGTGGCGCTCATTCTGCCGGCAATAGCGCCTGACGCACGAAGGAGGAATTACGAAATGTAAGGCCGTTCTTACGAGAAAGACGATTATTGTGGCACTGAACAATCAGGGAATGTGCCCAGTGTGTGTGTGCCAACCTCTGACGTAATTTCCGGTCTTTTCATGCCATAGTTCTATTTCCCGCAACCGGACGAGGTGCAATCTTATTACAACCACGCTTGCGAACCCAAGTATAGAACTGAGTGCTGCCACTATCACCAGTTTTTTCCCGTCCACAGCTTACGAAAGAAACAGATGCGCTCGAAAATAGCTGAGACAGCTCAATAAAAACAAAAAGAGCCTGATTGAACCTAAAGCTAGACAGAGGTGCAGGACGCAAATATCTGAAGAAATGAATAATAATAATAATTGGTTTTTGGGGAAAGGAAATGGCGCAGTATCTGTCTCATATATCTTTGGACACCTGAACCGCGCCGTAAGGGAAGCGATAAAGGAGGGAGTGAAAAAATGAAGGAAAACGGAAATATGCTCAGCTTTCCTAGATATTTCCACCTAGCGCCATCTGTCGGCCGCCCGCAGCGAACGCCGCGTAACTCGCTGTGAATATTTTGAGTTCAAAATTGGACTTATAAACAGTTCTAAACTAGTTCTGACAGCACTAGGAAATTTATTAGTGGTATGCATGACACGTTCAGAATTCCCGCGGTAAGTATTGTTATTCAGCGCCGTGCAGCAGTAGCGGCAGCCACGAGAACTAGAAGCGCTTGATTAGATTGTCTGGGCTTGAATGCTTAAAGAGAACGCAAGTCGGAAAACAGCGGAAAAAGCGCCTGCGTTGCCATTACGAGCACGCGATAGAATATATGTTTTCGGATAATTATATGTTCACGTTGATCGTGCCAATGGTCGTCCGATTTCTGAGTTATTTTTAATCTTTCTTATTTACGAATCCTGCAATAAACTAAAAAAATTTTGTCGGGGTGTAAATGTAAAAATTCAAGCAAAGCAAGCAACAAAACAGGGCAACATTAAAGTACAGTCCGTACTACTATATCGATGCAGATAGCATCCATTTACAAAAGGAGTCAACATGCAAATACCGTAGAGAACAAAAAAAAACGAATAGTCTTCAACAAGCGTGGTGGTGTGCCCCGTTATTTAAAGTCAAGAATATATCTTGTGGTATATATACTTCGCACTTATCCTAACCAATGTTACACTCTAAACACGATTGCGCCTATGTGGGAGTAAGAAGAGAGTATAAGCTGCCCGCTAGGAGCGCTTCGGATGTTTTGAGACTGCACAGCATGTGTGTGGCTCTTACGTAAGCATCTGGAGCGAAGCGACAGTCGCTTCTCCACAGTAGTCGCTTAATTCTCCCCAGAAGCTTACATAAGAGCTACACACTCAGTCAAGTCTCAATACATCCAGTGCCCAAAGCCAAATAAAGGATTGCACAAACCGAGTCAACCAATACTCTCAAATGGGCAGTCGCGCCGGCGAAGAGTACACACAGGTCGGAATCAAATATAAATAACCCACTCTTGTCACACAACACAAAATGCGCCGAGTACCCGCAACGATCTCATGTAATGAATATAACACGTTATTGTTGTCTTGTTTGTATTAGATTATTCACGAGCACAATCCTCTTTCAACATCTTTCAATTATATACTGCTCTGCTGCTGTTATTCGATCGGAAAGTGGCCTCATCGACAAAGACACGCACGAAAGTGGATTGAATTGCGTGACAACGCGTCGGAAAGCGGAGATTGCTGCCTTTGAATGCCTTTCAGTCGATACTTTTCATCTGTGAAAGGTGTGAAGTGCATCACAAAGGCGCAGTTTTTCAGATGTCTACAGCGCGCTGGATGTGAGGTCTTTGCAGTTTCTCGCAAGGTTAAGAACGGGATGGGCCCAGCGTTCTCGAGTGACTTTATGACGGTGAGTTGTAACGACGCTTCGGCACCTTGCGAGGCCGCGCAACTCGAAGTGGGGTGCACGTTTACAACAATCTTTAATTAAAGCGTGTCGATTAGTCTACTATAGTATCGGTTATCATTACTACTAAACGAACATGACAGTATTCTACGCACGTGTCTGGAGGCTTAATTACTTCATTACTACTAAACGAACATGACAGTATTCTACGCACGTGTCTGGAGGCTTAATTACTTCACGCACATCCGGCCGCGAACGGAGCCTTGGCGTTCCGAAAACAAAATTCGCTCGTGACTGCGGCTTATACGTCGACACAGGCTGACCATTCTTCTGTTCTAGGTGCGCCGCTGCTGGGAAGAAATTCAGCGAATAGAAATACTCTTACGCGCCAAAAAAACGCATTTTCTCTTTACATACTAAAAAAACTATAAAGTAGTCGCTCTCTATATTGTGCCAGTAATCTTCTTATAGCCCGTCTTTGTTTTATTATTCCAGGAAACACCAAAGATAAACTCATGGGCAACGCGAGCGGCACCAGTGAAGCGCGCTACGATTGTTCAAAAGGTGTTTAAAGACCAAGTGCACAGCGCAGTCCCCAAGCCCGAAAGATCCGCGTGCCGACACAAGCATGCTAACTGCGCTTCACTAATGGCCCGAAGCTTCCGTTTCCACGCTAGGCTTTGTCGCCTTTGCGGTTGCTTCTTCATCCGGGACCTGTTCGAAGGGAACGGCCGGTCCCTACCCAGGATCGTGTGGAAGAGCTGGTACACGGTGTACTCCTGCGGCTGCCTCGCCTCCCTCCTTTGGATAGAGATTGACGTCATCGTGGGGGAAGGCTACCAGGCCAACAAGAGATTCTACTTCCTCGACAATACCCTCCAAGTGATCACCAGAACCGTCGTTCTGGTCAAGGTCCTCATCAACCTGTTCTGTCTCTTCATCGGATCTTCCAGGATTCTTGAGTTTTACCTGCGCGCAGCTGATTTTGAGAAGCGGGCGGGGATATCGTCGTGCGCATGCTGTGCGCCGAGAAAGTACTTCTGGTCGGACCTCCGGAGGGCTTGTCTGTGCGTGGTCTACTGCTCGGTATTTGTCGTCGAACAGCTGCTGGCGCCCCGTGCAGACATGTCCCACCATCGGGGATCCGGCAGGGGATGGATAGAGGCGTACGCCTGGACAAGATACCTCATCCCTTGCCTCTTCTACTTCGCTTACGACAGCGTTCACAACATGGCGCTCATATCGTCCTGTCAGGTGCTTGTGGAGTACCTGAGGAGTCAGCTGAAGGTCCTGGAGGAGTGCATCTATTGTTTCCAAGGCAACGGACCTCCATCTTCTCGTTCCGATACTGCGACGCGAGTGGAAATGGTTCGGATGCGCCTGTGCGACATAGAAGAGCTCAATAATGCCGTAAATGATATCTGGAAGTGGCCCCTGGTGGCGACCAGTGTCTGCATCCTCCTGGTCCTGTGCACAGCCGTGTACGACGTCTGCAAAGGCGGACTGGCCAGTCGAGACAACTATGGCAGCTGCTTCTACGCGTTGTACTTGATGTACGAGTTCCTCGCACTGACGTTCGTCAGCCAGTCTCTGGCGAACATGGTGAGTTTTAAATGATCGAGTTGATACTTGTAGAGCCCTTTAAGCTCTAGACGGGAAGGAAGAGGAGACAATTGGGCTTCAAAGTAAATAACACAACATCACACGGCTGTGTTGATAAAGAAGTGAAAAACGTGCCCAGAGTGTTTTAAGCCTTAATTAGCACTGCTTGTCCGACAATTATTTAATTTGTAAACTGCGTTGTATGAACACCTAGCAGTGACTAGAAGGCAAATGATTCCTCCTCTACGTGGCTGCAATATCACTAAACAGAAGAGGTTTTGCTCATCAAACCCTTTAATGCAGAGTATTGCGAATTCCCTGCATACGTTTTGCATGGTGTGTACTATATTTGTTGTGAGCTGAGCTTGCATATAAAATCTGGCGTCGAAGCGTTCTGAATAGCCAGCGTTCCCCGGTCCCAACATTTGACGCGACTGTGAGCAGCTGTGTGGGGAAAGAGGGGTGTGAACAGGAGGACGCCCAGCCAGCATCCAAATAATCATTTTCTGACATCTTTGACGGGAAAAATAGGAAGACACTGTTCAGGTAAAAAACTTGTTTACTAACCCTGGGCCTTACAGTTATTTCGATGACATAGATTTGATTTCTCACATAACTGGAATTAACTATTCAAAATGGATCAAATGCTAATTGGTGACATTTCGATTTATCGCATATCAGCAGCGATAACAAATTTTTTGCATGAGTTTTTGAATGTAGGCACCTTAACTAGCATAATGCGTATGTTTTATGTTATGTATTATGTTTTTGTTTGATTCAATCGTAAATTTGGCATCACACGGTTAATGTTAGTGACAGTAACAGAGTGAAATGTCAGGCATGTCCACCTTGCGGGTACGCGAAGGTCAGCCTCTTGTCATATGCTGTAAGGCATGTAACAAAAAATGAGGCAAGCTTGCGTGACCAGTACTTTCTTGGGCGTTTCTGCTAGGTCGCCTTGTTATCTGCAAGCTAAAATAAAGCACACGTGAAAACTACATTTTCACAGGGCAAGAGGATCAAAGGCGCATGCAAGGTTGCTGGTGGTATTGACAACGATCCCATGAGGCATCAAGTAGGTGGCTTTGCTCGAAAGCTTCAAGAAAAACATTCATAACGTCAGTGTACTGATTTTTCAGTACTAGTATGTTTTTCTTTCTATCTACACAGCTGTACATATCAAATTCAGTGAAAAAGAAAATTTGTTGAAAGAACTGAATAAAGCGCTGAACATCATCGGCTTTTCAAGCAGCTTTGCTAACATTTTTCGACGCAGAAAATGCGTTATACAGTGCTTGACTGCTGTGTGTGTTATGAATGTCGTTACATTTTGCCGGCACTTTTTTGTTTTGCTTATGTTCTGTTATTCCATAATTGTGCTATGCTGAAGTGTTGCTGAGCGTGTTTTGTATACCAATGTGTTTTCACCAGTTCTTGAATCTTCTGTTATGCCAAAATGTTAACTCAACTTTGCCTGCTGTACATTTTCTGTCATTTGTTGTCGGTTGCTGCTTTCTTTGAAACATTCCCTACTACTGCACAGTTCTAGACCTATTGGGTAAATAAATAAATAAAATAATAAAACATTAAGACCTAATTCTTATTCTCTAAATGAAATGCTTACATTTTGTAGATAATAACTGTCGAAGAATTATTTTATTCCAAATAGGGTCTCAGCTCTGCTGAGCAACGTTCAGGTAGGACCTATAGTTGCCACTAATTTGGACTCTTGGGTGAGTCGGCTTGATGCTTCCGGAAGAAAATAAGATTCAGGGACTACAAGGAGGTGCAGAACAACCCCACAGGCTCCGCAATTTCGCAACACCTTTCGAAAGCAGGCAGAACATTCGGAAGCGGCAGAATACTCTCTCAGTCTGATGGAAGCTTCAATAGCAGAGAGCTTGTTAACAGAGATTCTGCTTGTGGTAACACCGTGGGGAGTTGCAAACAGAACGAAGAAAGAAAGATAACGGTTGTGTCATTTGTTGTTTGGAACATCATTACCATCATCATCGTCATACACACACAGGCTTTCCGCAACTTCAAGGATATGTATCACGCTTTGAAGCGGATGTGTTTGCTCGGTGCCCGACAAACTGTCAAACTTTCGCAACGGGGTTAACCCTGTTACTACAAAAAGGAGCCTCTGTTAAGAAGCGCATAGGACGGTTCGTGACGTCATAACTAATTGCGTAAAGGCCAGTTGGTACGTTGCTGGAATTGTCAACTGGAGGAACAGACACACAGAGACCCGCGGGTCTTTGGACATCAGTGTTCTAAAGCGTGTTAGGCGGATGTGCATTCAGGCAGCCGCTAAAACGTTCTTTTTCAAACTACACACAGCGACGCTGCCTGTCAAGACATTTCTTAATGACAAGGGGATGTTTGTACCCTGGAATGTGAATTGTCGTCTGTGTAACGTGCCTGAGACAATTGATCATTGCTTCATCCTGTGCCGTGATGCCATGTTCTTTTGGGACATACTACAACGAACTCTTAAGAAGGACATTGAAATTACACCATACACTATTAGATTTCTGCCTGTTGACAAAAACTCTGTTGTGCCTTATGACGTGTTTGTGTTGATGGGACTATTCAGTCTTTGGAAAAGCCGTATGATGGACAGACATGCCGAGCCACCAAGATCGTCCAAATCTGTGTTTCGGGAACAGTGTGCGTTGGTGAGGAGTGTATATGCTGCTCGCGACGAACCTCCAAGCTGGCTGCCGTGCCTAGATGCTTGTGTGTGCCTCCCTGAATTTTGATGTTTTGATGGGGATGCAGTGGTGAGTTAGGGCTATGGGGGGCTCATATTAAGCAGCCCGGTAACTTGAGACGCGAACTAGTCTGATTGAAGTTTCCTCCTTTCTACTGAAGTTCTTCCATGCAATAAAGAAAAAAAAAACCGCCGCGGTGGCTCAGTGGTTAGGGCGCTAGGCTACTGATCCGGAGTTCTCGGGCTCGAACCCGACCGCGGCGGCTGCTTTTTTATGACTCCGGTTTTTTTTAATGATGCATATAAAGCGTTCTGTTAGGGAATGCGCCTTTCCTGACACTTGAGTGTGGTTTCTGCCATTTTTCTTTGTTACTTTATTTTTTGTGTTGTTTTCAACCCGTACATAAATTGCGTTAACGCATTGGTGAAGCTAGCTGTACGTAAATGCCCTGTGTTGTGTTTCTGTCTTCCTTTCCAGCTAGCACCTCTTTTTTCTTTTTTTTTCAGATCACTAGCTTATGAACACTCGGAATTTCGCGCTTTGCAGCTGACCTAAGGCTGGGCCTCTGCTGTAAGTTGCTAAGAGGAAAAACTGCTAAAAACAGTGCACGGCGCGTTAGTATATAGGCCAACAGGATGAAAGCAGCACTAACCCCTGAGCGTCTCCGAATCCAAAAAAAAAATCAATTTCTTCTATATTTTAAGCTTGTTTTGCAAAACTGGTTTTTTTTTTGTATTCGTGTACATGCAGATACGGTACCTTCACGAATGCCTTGACGCAGAAGACCTATGCCTAACCGGAGGCGACTTCTTCAAGCTGACAGTATCGCTCCTGGTCTCGGTAAGCCAGGCTTCCCACAGCTTCGCGCACGAATACATGGTGCACAACAGAATGGTGTTTCGCAGACGGAACAGCTCCCGCATTTGGCAGCGTGCCTGTCATTAAGAATGCGTGGCGATTAAGGACGAAGCGATAATTGCTACTAAAAATGACAGCAGCGCCATCCGAGATCTGAGTGCGAAAGCAGTGCTCAACGCGGTCCCAACCTAGAATCTTCTGCGAGGCCTCGGAGTAACTCGGGTAAGCTCGGGTTAGTTCGGAGGAGCGACGCGCATGCTACAGCCAATGGGAGGAGGCTCGGGTATGTTCGGAGCAACTCGGGTAAGCTCGGGTATGTTCAGAGGGTATGTTCGCGTCAGCTGTAGCAAACGGAAGGGTGACCTTGATGGTTACCTTGGCTATAGCCTATTGTCTATAGGAATAGGCCATGCAGAAATGAAATAAATACTGCCGCGGCTGGGTTTCGAGCCCGCCGTGGCACGAACATGTCAGCTTCGCTGGCCACTGCACGACAGCACTGTAGGCTATCGCCGCATCCGATCACGCCTCGTGTTAAACTGCAACATACTCTCGCGCTGTGCACTGCACATCGTCGTCTTAACTTCAATTTGCGGCGCGAACAGATCAGAGCATGCTTAACCACATGCTTAGAGGTTAACTTTAGTCTAATGTCGTCGCCAGACATGCCGACGACACAGCAAAGCAAAAGCACGAGCCAACCACGCTGAACACATATGCTTTCGCGCATGTACTCGGTTTAGGAGGAGGAGGAGGAAAGGCAGGGAGGTTAACCAGAAGAATAATCGGTTTGCTACCCTGCACGGGGGAAAGGGGTGTGGGGATAAAAAGATGAAGGAGAAAAGAGAGTAGTAGAAATTGAAGTCACTATGCGGTCACAGCGTTCGCTAAAGTCAGAGCCTATCGTGCAGGCCAGAAGTCTTCAAAAAGCGGAGCAGTGCCTTGGAGGCCTTCACCGCCGACGACCGCCGCGTCCAGTGGCCTAGAATCTTCATTTCCGTCAGTGGGCGCGGATCTAGACGCTCCAGCGCACGGCATAGTGACTGCCTTTCGGCGCTGTAGGCAGGGCATCCACAAAAAATGTGGGCTATAGTGTCATCACACCTACAGATGGCACATAGAGGGCTATAAGCCATACCGGTTTAAAGAAAAACTAAAAAAATTGTACTCTGTTTAACTATGTTAAAACCCAAAAAAAGTTTTACTCGGTTTAACTATGTTCAAACCTTAGCACCTCTTTATCTTATCTCTACTGTGAGGGGTAACGAACTATAACAGTCTGCTGAGGCTTGAGACATTAAGGCTGACTTATCAGACACACATTAAAATTTTAAGTATGCACCGTTTTATTGGCGTGCTTTGCATAATTTGTCATCAATGAACGAAGTATTTTCTGCGAATGCGTCTCCAGCCGTGAAGACATGAATGTGACCGCTTGCGCTTGTAGACTCTATTTGGCCTACTTTTGTGACACTAACTTGTACGAGCGTACAACTAGCGTGTTTTTTGGTGAAATATTTAGCTCGAATTCGCGCTTAATCTATCAATCGATAAATTCTTTAAAAAATCATTGGTATTTTAAGTGTTTGATGTTCTAGCTGCTTTTTTAAGAATTCGTCTGTGCTCAGCGCTGAATGCAGGCAGTTTGCGCAGTGCAGCGGCGTTTTGCGCAGCTAAGTCAACCAAGACCTCGAAATGTGCCAAAAGGAATTATTCTCCAAAGCGCAAGTTTCGCTATTCGGTGGGCTTCCTTGCACCGTGATCTTCGAAGTGAGGCACCGTGATGGTATTGGTCAACAGCTTCCGTTCTTTGTGCAGTGCCCAACATGCGCGCCAAATAGTTTTTCTCCTAGTTATAATTACAATTTAGGTTAATCTTCAACTGGCCTACTCTATAACAGTCCTTTTCCAACCTTTTTATTCCTTTATTTGTCTCATTCCATTGTTTTATCTCTTTCTTTTCTTCAAAACAACCAGACTTTAGACTGTGGCTGTATGTAGAACGATTCTATTCATTGTCAATTCTTCCGTCCATTCCCCGTTGGTCAGACCTGCCTTTGAAACTAAACTGCGCTCTAGCCACCATCCTGTTCAATAAACGTTTACTCCCTCAAACAGCCTAGATAGCCGGCCAGTTACAACTCCTTGCCAGTCATCTGCCCTGACGTCACAGGCGAAACCTGCCAATCAAGAAAGGGTGAAATACAGACTGTGGAGGTGAATCGGAGCAAAATACTTTCCCTGGCTAAATTTCCTTACCATTTTGTTTCTCACTCTCTCTCACCCAAGCAAGGGAATTTTGTCTGTTCCCTTCTATACGTCCCCATGTCGTTATTCCTTATTTATCTAAATTAATTAGTGAGTTCACACGTGTCAAAGCTACAATGTAAGTTACATATCATTCCGACTCCTCCTGATGCAGTGAAATTGAGTTTTTTTTTTCTGGATGTACGCTGTTTCTCCTTAATGGTCTCTCTCATTTCTCCTTACCCCATCTCTACCAATGCAGATGGCTGTAGCGATAATCACGTACACAGTAATCCTCCTGCAGACCAGCCAAAGCGTGATGGAAGAGTCCGGGAGCAACTCGGCAGAAGTTGTCAGCAACACCGCAGCTTAGCACCAACTCTTCGGTGCAAACTTCGGAACTTTTTCTTTCTTGAAAAGGAATCAATAAAGTATACAAAAAAATCTTTCGTTTTTTGGCCACTGCACGCCTCCATCGACTAGCATACCAGACACGGGATAATTCTTAGCTTACGTTCAATTTTTAGGCAGTTCGTAGTATTTACTCTAGAAGGACTACATGGGGCACTGAAATAGTAATTTGTCATTCAGCGTAAACTAAGATTCCCCACGATGTTAGTAAACTTAGCAAACTTTCCATGGTGATAAGTACCATTTCAGCAAAATATATAGCGTCTTCAGACTGTTCACCTGGTACCATTTTTTTAATATTATTGAGAATTTTAGTCTGTGAAGATGTTGCTAATCGAAGGTCTAGTTTGCTATTTATGAGCATGAAGATTAATTGCGACAATGCGTTTTCTCAGCTTGACCTGCCGCAGTGACACAGTGTTTAGGGCGCTCAGCTACTGAGCTGGAGTTCCCAGGTTCGAATCCGGCCTCGGCGGCCGCATTTTGATGGCGGCGAAACGCAAAAGGCGCCCTTGTGCTGTGTGATGTCAGTGCCCGTTAAAGATCCCCAGGTGGTCGAAAGTATTCCGGTGCCCTCCACTACGGCACCTCTTTCTTCATTTCTTCTTTCACCCCCTCCTTTATCCCTTCCCTTAGGGCGCGGTTCAAGTGTCCGCCAAGATGTGAAATAGATACTGCGCCATTTGCAGTCGTCAAAAACCAATTTTTCAATTTTTTTCTCAGACCCGCCGCGGTGGCTCAGTGGTTAGGGCGCTCGACTACTGATCCGAAGTTCTCGGGTTCGAACCCGACCACGGCGGCTGCGTTTTTATGGAGGAAAAACGCTAAGGCGCCCGTGTGCTGTGCGATGTCAGTGCACGTTAAAGATGCCCAGGTGGTCGAAATTATTCCGGAGCCCTCCACTACGGCACCTCTTCTTCCTTTCTTCTTTCACACCATCCTTTATCCCTTCCCTTACGGCGCGGTTCAGGTGTCCAACGATATATGAGACAGATACTGCGCCATTTCCTTCCCCCAAAACCAATTATTATTATTAATTTTTTCTCAGAAATATTTTATCTAGCTTTCATACATGCTTCCTCGTCTTCCCTAAAATCTCTAAAGTCCATATATAAGCTTTTCTAAGTAGAGAGAAGTTCCTCCTCACCCAGAGTCCTTTCCTGCTCTGCTCGCGTCGTGTGCTATGTTATTCACAAGCTCCCTAGATCAGAGTTCTTTTCTAACTGATGAAAGGAATTAAGTCTATCTGAAACAGCTAAGGACCGAATTGAATGATTACATTTTGGAGCAAAAATGAACGAAGTTATTGATTTTTGACCATAACAGGGGAGGGACTTGCAGTTCAATCTGCAAAACACCGGTCTTGGAATCGAAAGATCGAGCGTTCAACTCCCTGCCCTATCGGCGATGAATAACCAAGTGGATTCTACAGTAGTCGGTTAAGCAACTTGCCACTCAGCGAATTACCATTGAAGAACACTCTACGTGGTCGATCATACAGCAGGAAAATAAACTAAAGATTATGGCTTCTATTCGGCAGGGCCCAGAGTGAAAAATTCAAAACTCGGACGGAACTATTCAAAATTCTTACGATATACAAACGAAATAAAAAATAAACTTCAGTCAACGACTTCCTGCATTGATTATGGTTATCAGCGAGATTCATTCTGTCACTGCGTCGCAAGGCCAACATTAAGCTTACAATTACTCAGAGTTCATTTAGTATGCACCGTTTTGAAGCTCTCCGCCGGCAATGCTGCGATTGTATATGAGGGCCCTAGTTAAGCAAGAGAAAGCACTTAAGATGTTTAACAGATATGAACGATTTGTGCAAGCTCACTTTCCATACTCAGCATTCGAAATTTCGCGCAGCAGTTCAAGACTAAAATAGCGCTTGTCGCGAGAACCATCAGCCTAATTGGCCTACTCTGACGTGCCCATCGGTCATCCACGTGTTGTATGTAGTCCCTGCTCCAATTGGCCGCCGCACTTCAACGAATGCGGCCAATGAGGCTAAGCTCCCACATCGCAATAGCATAACAAACTGTGACCCAACTTGGTGCGGTCGATACGAATGAAAGAGTCAGCGCTAATGCCACCTGTATTGCAAGTGCTGTGATCGTAGCAAGGGCGGAGGTGAGGAGGGCATTTGCAGCCACATAAATCAAGCACGCGACCCCACCCCAACGTCGTCCTACAGGTCCGGTGTCACGCGTCGCCATGGCAACAGCTGGCAACGGCGTCTCTTGTCCTCGCCTCTAGGGTCAACAACGCGACAGGCGTGAGGGCACCATTAAGCCATCGTTAATATTAAACCCGGACGACGCTACGCGTGGGGTTATTCGGTCGGCGAGCACACGAGGGATCGAGCGGTCTCCATACATGACCTGTAGCAGCACCCCACGATAGGTTTTCGCGAAATCGACAACTTCCATCGGCTATGGAGCGATGATGTGTCGTGTGGAGAGAGGCTTTGCGTTGTACCCCGCTTCTTCCGTCCTTGGGCTTTGTACTCGTTGAGGAGAAAGGAACACTGTCACGCCACGTGATTCCGTTGAGTAACAAAGGCACTGGCGGTGATAACATCGTAATACGCCGTGGGCCGTTTGTGCCTTGAGCGCGGTTTCCGGCTCGGCCAAAGAGAGGAGAAAGAACTGCGGTCTTTTCTGGTCGAGCGTCGTCGGAACGACTCCGCTGGCGGGGTTCCTGCCAGTGTACTTGGTGGAAACTGCCTCTTCGAACGAACGGGCGCTGTTCTTTCAAGTTTCCTTGGAGTTCAGCAAGTTACTCAAGACGAAGGTGAACTTTTTTCTCCCTGGAACCTGCGACGAAATGAGGTGAAGTATGCTTAGGATTGCACGCACTAATTTTCTTTGCTTTCGGTAATATACCTACTCTAAATTCACATAGTTTGACTGCTCCGTTTAACAGTGCCTCTTGCTGGGCTATTTGATGTAACATTGTGTAACAAAAGTAAAACAACACTAATTCTCACACAAACTACACAGAAAGACCAGACAGGACGGCCGCTGTCCTGTCTGATCTTTCTTTGTAGTTTGTGTGAAAATTAGCGCTGTTTTACTTCTGAAAGCTTCATTGCGACTAGAATGCGTTTCTAAACAAACCCTTCGCTTAAAAGTCGGTCTTGTGATGTTTTTAGTTTGAAGTCAGACAGACACTTTGCAAGTCCGGGCAGAAAGCTTGGTATTTGTTGCAGTTCACTGAGCCTCAAATGTAGCGATAATTATTGGTGCAAAAAATTATTTGTCATATTTTTTTATGCGTACTGCAAATGTGCGGTGAGACCTTAGTGAAACGATCATAACCTGCTATAATAAGCTGTTCAACTCACAATTCTTATAGCGTTTAATCAACTTGCAGAGCTCGCTAAATTGCCTTTGGCTTCAAAAAGCTCAGCTGTATCTTGCATAAACCTGCCTCTATGCAATATCTTTATGATTTGAAACGCGCTCAAGAAATTTATCGCATTTATTTACCAAAGGCCATATTTTAGGAGTTCTGTAAAAGTAATGGTTCTATCTCCACCTAACTCTGTCGATAACAGACGCCTACTATTGAACAGAAATTACACTTCCGTAGTAACACTTCCGGGAAGTAGAAAGCTCGCTTATAGTATAGTGCTGTGAACGTCATCCGATAAGAACTGTTATCAGACAGTATATGTTTTTACCCTAATTTATTCCATCAGCAAGCTTACAGCACTGATCATTTGAACACATCATGCCACAGCTAGCACAGATATAATTAACATGAAAAATCCTTTCAGCCCGGCAGCCGTTAACTTTTAGACTCCTGTAAATCTACCTGGCACTTTTGCGTACATTAGCAATTTTCGCTGAATTGTGAATTGTTATCCGCGTGTAAAGAAGAAAAGCAAGCATTAAATAAGCATTCCTTCCGTTTTTTCACGTTTGCTCATCCACAGTTCGGAACATAACACTGCTTCGGCATACAATAGCGCAGCACGAATGGCTGTACAATTTTTCCTTGTTTATACATGTTTTCACAAATTGATTTGAACAGGCACAACTATGCTACAATGGTCATGGAACATCTACAAAATTCATTCGCAATTTGTGAATCCCGCGAAGCCTGAGGACTGATCTATAGTATAGATAAAACTCAAGTACCCAGCGGCTTTTCCCTGACAAAAGACCTCCTTCCAGCCAATGGCATCGGTCGATTCTCATGAACCTGGGAACATGACAACACGGGGAGCGGCGTGACAATGCAGGGAAGGAACTATACCCTACCATGGAGGGATGAGACTATTCATCTGTCACTCCCTGCATTGTTATGCTAGCAGGGTCATGAGAATCAGCCGACGCCACTGGCTGGAATGAGGTCCTTTGACGGGGAACAGCCGCTTCGTTCTTGAGTTGTATCCGGTTGTCAACCTGCACCTTTTAATCTTGTTGCCAACCTGTTGCCCAAGCAAAATGGCTGAGGTAAAGTATATCGACACTCTGCATCTACACAGCTCCTGACCACTGTGACGTCACAACGCCCACGCGCGCTTTGTTTGTGCATCCTCTTTTTTACGTGCCCCTTTGTTTGCGTACCCAAAAGTGTATAGCCTCGCGTTGCCAGATGTATCTGTTCATCGGTTTCATAGACTGTCGCAGCTCAACACCCCAGACAAATTTTTCTCCTACTTCTTATCCAAGCGACTCTTTTCGATCAGTCGGTTACGATAGAGTTTAGTGCGCATTCTAGGACATGGTAAGAGACACCATCACACAGGAATACACCTGAAAATCTTGTTCCAGTGAGCCGGACAAGGAGAACGAGACGATGAAGTGCGCGCCTACCAATGGTGTACCGACTAAAGAGTCCGCGATGAAAAGTTCCACCGTGGACATCGTGCCTGTCTGTGACAACCTTCAAAACGACTCCAAAGAACGAAAGCACAAGCCCAGTCAACACAGCAACATGCTGCGGAGCTTCGCCTTTCAAGGACGGCTCTGCCGGTTCTGTGGTTGCCTCTTCATCAACGACATGTTCGCCAAACCACCAAAGTAAGAACGTAAAATTCGTCGTCGCTGTTTAAGATGCCTGCTGAAAGAGTGGGCACCTTACTCTCAAAGAAGCGTCGGGGTAGATACCACAATACCGCCAAAGATGATAGCGCTGAAACTCGTTTCGTATTACCCCCTTTTTCTAGACTGTGTGACATAATACGCTCACAGGCCAACATGCGATCGGATGACGAGTCACATAAGAACAATGGCCTATCACAGCAAGTGCTGTCGTTGCGTTTGATCGGGGGGTAGCATGAGCAGTGAGGGGCGTGGGCAGGTTTACCTGCCCCAGCTCTGCATTTGTGCTTATCCCGTGCACCATTATGGACGCGGCACACCCTACACATCTAGCCCTGTAAGACAATAAAAAATACCCCGGACGTTCACCCCAGCGGTAACTCAAATTTCAGGCAACAGCTGGAGTGGTGCGGAATGCCGGTGCCAGTCGGGGTGTTTAGTAACTCTGGGGGCAAAACGTCTGTTGACTTTATGCAGCTTGATTCCCATCAGCGCTGTGAACATTTTGTTTGGAGTGTTGGACAAGCCAGGTGCGGCAACCAGTCATGAAGTGGGGGTGCAGCGGTAGGAGTGAGGAGTGCACATACGTCATGCATGAGTCACGCACACATGGGGGAGGGGGGGATAAGGGTGTTGGGCTGCGGCGCTGACAGTTTTGGAGTATGCGGGAGCAGTAAAAAATAACGGGGTGCGGCGTTCTGGTACTGGTGTACGGGGGCTTAGGGGCAGGGTGGAGTGTGTGCGGACAAAGACACAATCTAGATCAACATTCATACAGCCGTCGTGGTGAAACATCTTATTGAACGAAATGTACGCCACGACATGCTCGTTTCTTTTTTAGGAGTTCCGGTGGGTCAAGGCAAGTGTATTCGCCTAGTTCTTCTTCGTTTAATTACCGTTCTAATTCCTGCCATTCAGGAGGGAATGGCTGACTAGGGCCTATAGTAGTGGACGCTTTCACGGGTTGGGAGCTAGCAGAGCAATTCTTTTCACTTGTTCCCGGAGGAAGGAGAGGTGCGTTTTTTCACTTAACTACAGCAAGTAACTCAGGATGTTGTTGCTGTCCTACTTGCAAGTATGCTGACAACCCTGTCTTCTGTAGCATCAATTTCCTTCCTGATCAGTGCACGTTGTCTTCCAGGTCCCCGAAGGTCGTCTGGGCTCACTGGTACACCCTGTACGCGGCGGCATGCTTCGCCTTTTTCCTCTGGTTCGAGACAGACGTCGTGACACGCCACGCCATCGAGCTCAGCGACACCAAACGATTCTTCACCAAGTCCCTCCTCGTCCTTCTACACGCCGTCGTCATCGTCAAGGCGAGCGGGAACTTCCTCACCATGGTGGTTAATGCCCGAAGGATTCTTGAGTTCCTCCAGAAGGCCGAGGCTTTCGAGAAGGACCTCGGGGTCACATCCTGCCTCTGCTGCGGCCAGAGACACTTCTTCTGGACCGACCTCGGAGCAATAGCTACGTTCGCCCTCTACTTCGTCAGCTACACCGCGGCGCTGTTCCACCAGGAGCAGAAGGTCGACCCCGATGACAGTCTCACCGTGCGGGAGATTGTGAACAGGGTGTGCAGCTTCTTCGCCGCCGGACTGTTCTTCACGTATGACAGCGTCAACTTCGTGGCGCTCAGGCACTCGGCCGAGGTCCTGGAGTGCTACATCTTGTTCCTGAAGCACAGCATTGATGGATGCGTGGGTTGCAAGGTGGCCGGCTGTGAGCTGGAGGCTGCGAAGAAGGTGCAGGCGGTCAGGCTGCATCTCTGCACCGTCCTGGAGATGAAGAACGACATCAACGGCATCTGGCAGAGGTCGGTGGTGGTGTCCAGCGTGGGACTTTTGCTAGTGACGTGCATCTCGCTGTACACCATCATCACCGAAGGGCTGAGGCGGACGGAGCTCTGGATCGCCATCGGCTACTCGGCGTTCACATCGTACGAGTTTCTACAGCTGGCGAGAGTGAGCCAGTCGCTGTCCAATACTGTGAGTACCTGCACAAGGTAATGGGGGTACATTGTATGTTTACTTTCGCAAGGAAGCATCGCGTCGGTCGCATATGGAGTAGCAAACAAATCCGCTGAACAGCTTTGAACAATGCCAGGTGTGATCGTGGATGAATATTGCCCGACCCGTTCGCTCCTGTCCCGGGAGCGCATGAACTTAACGCGACCATTCCTCTGTGTCAAAGCGGAAGCTTGACTGAACTCAAGTAATGACCTCAAGGCATTGCACAATAGAAAAAAACGCAAACTAAACAGGGTTTGTGCTGCTCTCATCCTTCTTGCCAGAGTCTGCTCCCTAGCATTGATTAAGCTATGAAGTAGTTAGCTTAACCTCGTACATTAATCCGCTTCGTCTGGCATCCATTTCTGTTGTCTTGCCTAGTTTCGCTGATATTTTAGAACGCTAGATGTGCAATATCTATCATGCTTCTCGTCCCTCTGTTAGTTGTCTTTGATTGATTGATTGATTGATTGATTGGTTGGTTGATTGGTTGATTGGTTGATTGATTGATTGATTGATTGATTGATTGATTGATTGATTGATTGATTGATTGATTGATTGATTGATTGATTGATCCATCGATCGATCGTTCGGTCGGTTGAGTGAGTGAGTCATGCTCTTCTTGTTCCGCAGTTCCAAGCAATCAAGGACTCATGCCGGAAAACGCCAACTATGGACAGCACTACTGTTTATAGCCATCAGGTACGGAATCCGCTGTGATCATGCGTCACACGCTAGCCCCTGCTTACCTAAGGACTCATTACAATTGGGGGATCGAAGCCGGCGCGGTGGCTGCGTGGTTATGGCGCTCGACTGCTGGCCCGGAAGACGCGGGTTCGATCTCGGCCGCGGCGGCCGAATTTCGATGGAGGCCAAATTCTAGAGGCCCGTGCACCGTGCGATGTCAGTGCACGTTAAAGAACCCCACGTGGTCGAAATTTCTGGAGCCCTTCACTACGGCGTCTCTCATAGCCTGAGTCGCTTTGGAACGTTAAACCCATATAAACCAAAGCAAAGAATTCGAGGATAAGTTGCCTTGAAAATGCTGATTGATTACGCTTCCATTTAACAAAAAATGGTTAAAAATGCAATTTCTTGACAAATTTGTCTATTAGTATGCTGTAATTTGTAAATCCCGCGGTATATTGTGGCACACTAGTTGGTTATTGCACACTTGGCAGAAAAAAGTAAGACAGCCCCGTCTTGAATACTTTTGTCGCAGCTAGCTGGGATCCTAGCGTTCTTCCTTATTGCAGCTGTCAGGGTAACGAATTGAGTTGCTCAAAAACTACAAAAAACACCGACAGTTCCACCAGCTGGGGCTCCAATGCAGCTTGAAAATTGCAAGAAAATCGCTAGTAAAGAAACGAATTTAACACTTTCCCCGATGTCACAAAATTTACAACCATATCTGTCCTATGACATTGTCCTAGAGCAAAATTGAAATATTTAAGGTGTTTTTTTGGGGGAAAGGGGGGGGGGGGTAGTGGATTCCAGTGACCATTACGTTTATAACAGGTTGAACCAAATGCAATTTATTACATCGCTGATTACTGAAAAAAACATTTCTTGCCACTGATATCGCGTTGCAGGTTTGTGTATGATTGATTTAACTACCAAGTCGTTGCATTTATT
This sequence comes from Amblyomma americanum, assembly GCA_030143305.2. NCBI lineage: Eukaryota > Metazoa > Arthropoda > Arachnida > Ixodida > Ixodidae > Amblyomma > Amblyomma americanum. The sequence continues at coordinate 147,552 of JARKHS020015735.1, forward strand.
CTCCCAGGTCCAATACTTACACAGCACAATCAACCCGGATGACATAAGCCTGAATGGAAGTGACTTCTTTAAGATCAACTTAGCACTTCTCGTTTCGGTAAGTCTCTCGAAAGAAATTACATTGCTCACAATTGCTGAAACGTCCACTATATATCAAGAATTAGAAATTTAAAATCTGGTAGAGTCTGCGCTAATATTTGCAAAGGACAGTGTTTGAATAAGTTTTGCCAACAAAGAAAGCTAAACAATGTTTATTGATAAACGTTTTAACCTGAAATAACGAGTAAGTGTAGAGACACGATTTTCACGCCAGAAATCTCCCTTTTACTAACAAATTTCAGCTCATCTGAACTGTTCTGAATGATATTTGCATTTGTAGTTGCTTACGAATTCCATTCCAAGATAACGCTTCCTGACAAGCTTTTTTATCGAAGCGGCTGCCGAGGTCTAATAGTGAATGTACAATGGATCCTTCTTTGTTAGTGCGAGCATTTTTATCTAACGAAAATAATTTTTCTTTCTTGCTTTGTTCACTATTTCTGATAAAAATCCCTCAGGGAATTACTAGACACCTTTAGCAAAACCTTGTGCCGTGTTACCTTTACCGGAGTGGCGGAGCGCCGAAAGCTTGCCCACCGCCAGTTCGCACGCGCTGATTGGTCCTCATAGGATTTCATCGTCATTTTTTGCCTTCCTGGCCGCAGCGGCTTTGGGAGCTGCGGAACACACAGTTCGGTCGTTCCAGACATGCGTTTTGCTTTCTGTACAAAGCCTTTAAGTCTTAGCGTGTGCAACCAGTGCAGTGAGCCTGTGCAACTGCTAATACCCATATCCCCATTTGGCGCTTTTATTTTGTTGGTTCACAGTCATTCGCCTTCCTGCTACCAGCACAGTGCAGCCGGTAAATCGGCTTGCGTTCCAGGTCACTTACGAGCTTTTCAAGACGGTCACACTTCCCAAGAGCCGTGGTCGTCATATACAACCGCCAATCTCTTGTCCGGCTTGCGTTCCAGGTCACTTACGAGCTTTTCAAGACGGTCACACTTCCCAAGAGCCGTGGTCGTCATATACAACCGCCAATCTCTTGTCCGGCTTGCGTTCCAGGTCACTTACGAGCTTTTCAAGACGGTCACACTTCCCAAGAGCCGTGGTCGTCACATACAACCGCCAATCTCTTGTCCGGCTTGCGTTCCAGGTCACTTACGAGCTTTTCAAGACGGTCACACTTCCCAAGAGCCGTGGTCGTCATATACAACCGCCAATCTCTTGTCCGGCTTGCGTTCCAGGTCACTTACGAGCTTTTCAAGACGGTCACACTTTCCAAGAGCCGTGGTCGTCATATACAACCGCCAATCTCTTGTCCGGCTTGCGTTCCTAGTCACTTACGAGCTTTTCAAGACGGTCACACTTCCCAAGAGCCGTGGTCGTCATATACAACCGCCAATCTCTTGTCCGGCTTGCGTTCCAGGTCACTTACGAGCTTTTCAAGACGGTCACACTTCCCAAGAGCCGTGGTCGTCATATACAACCGCCAATCTCTTGTCCGGCTTGCGTTCCAGGTCACTTACGAGCTTTTCAAGACGGTCACACTTCCCAAGAGCCGTGGTCGTCATATACAACCGCCAATCTCTTGTCCGGCTTGCGTTCCAGGTCACTTACGAGCTTTTCAAGACGGTCACACTTCCCAAGAGCCGTGGTCGTCACATACAACCGCCAATCTCTTGTCCGGCTTGCGTTCCAGGTCACTTACGAGCTTTTCAAGACGGCCACACTTCCCAAGAGCCGTGGTCGTCATATACAACCGCCAATCTCTTGTCCGAGACACAGAGAGGCAGTCAGATAAGATAAAGTGCCAGATGAGTTAATCCATTTCCAACAAGCCCGGAGTTTACGCGATAGGGGAGCTTCTCCTTTTATTCGGACCAGACGGTCGCTCGACACCATGTACACATGCTGGCCAGTGACTTTTGCAGGGAGTGAAACACAAGACTACAGCGTCGAAAGACATTTGCGCCGAAGGCGAACGCCATTTGCGCCGTGCTCTACCGCTATTGAAAAAGAAAATTTATGCGCGTATCCCCGAGCGAAAAGAGATATGCGAAACTCTGAATGGACGCTCCTAGGCGGCGGGGAGGAGGGCGGTACTGCTATAATCACGGTCACTGCGCCCCTTGGGAGGGTGCTAGAATGTATCTTTTTATTTTTTTGTACTTGCGTGTCTGTATCGTCGTACCGTCGCGAACAGTGCGACGTAAGACCCGCCCTGTCACGTTCCGCAGATGGCCGGCTCCATCATCACTTACACGGTCATACTGGTCCAGACGAGCCCCGAGTACGAGGCAGCAGCAGCAGCAGCAGCATCGACACTCCTGCCCGAGACCACGACCACGCCGGCGATCACAATTTGAACGGCCGGGGCCACTAATAAAAGTGAAAGAAGGCAGACACGTTTCAACATCTTGTGTTTTTTTATTTACTGACTTCTGTCAGGTGTACGTGACGCGGTGAACGAACGTGATATGTCTCCACATTCTGTAATGTTTTCTCTTTTTGCTTTTTCAGTGTTTAGTTCTGCTTGTCTTTATTCTTTTCAAAGCATGTTTATTTTCATTTCATTTTTTTTTTTAATTTGCCGACGCCTCCTTTCCTGTGCACCGCTGTTACGATTATTACTATTTTTGACCGATTGATTGCAATCATGAATTAGGGTTAATAGTACGTCTCGACTCGCGCAGCCAGGATGACGGCTCGCAGCTCCGAGCAACCGTTTTTTTTTCTCCTGTCCCTACATGCAGCTATTGCAGTTTTATTCGAATTTTTTAAAATTAGTATTAACTATTAGTGGTTAACATGTATTTTCCCGCCTTTCACGACTTCACACCGTTTCGTGCAATCGCGAGTTCTGCAACGCAGCCACTTTCTGGGCGACGCCACGTTTTCGTGTCAAAGAGACATGTAATGCTTTCGCATTAATAATAGAGTGCAACACAGTCGACCATTTACCACGGAGGAACGTTCGATAAGTTCGAAGTGCTGAAAACATGTAGTTTTGCGTGTGTAGGCACACTCGGAATACTTATGAATAAAAAGCTAGCTCAATGCCGACATCTAGTAATGCATATGCTTGTGCAAGTATGATTAAGAAAAACAAAACAGTCAAGCAAAAATGGCTCCTGCGCGAAGCACGGGCGTACGCTGTGGTGTCCCAAAGTCCGTCACTTCCGCTTGGCGTGACTGCAACAGAAATGGAAGGCTGGGTTTCCATAGTAACAGACCACGCTGAAGACACACACAGAAGGCATACTCTGACTCTACGAATCGACGTTGGCGTTGGGGCCCGGGGAGCGAATTAGGGTGATTTCCGCTGTAGCACCCTCTCTCGGTGCGGCAGGTGCAACTGCATCGGTTTGAACAGCGTGCAGCAGCGTTACCCCCTTACAAAAATTTCTTCAGACAGTCCATAGACTGTCCATAGACTTCTGTCTATAAAGCCTATTGACTCTCTATAGACAAACCCTAGAGAACTGTCTATAGGTAATACAAATCCTAAAGACAGTCTACAGACCATCGACAGAGTTATGGCCATATACTTTTAATAGACCTTTGTCTATATACAGTCTATAGACTATGAATAGAAAAAATAAATATCTATAGGAAGGCAATAGATTCTATAAGAAGTTCACGAACGTGGCACTTTAGGCATGTTGGCACTGCATAGCAGGATTGAACAGCGCACACAGGACGAGGACACAAGGAGAGAGGCGCTCGTATCTCGTCGCTTCTCTTCTTGTGTCCTCGTCCTGTGTGCGCTGTTCAACCCTGCTATAAGAAGTCTATAGACTGTCTATAGACCAATTCGTATGGGCCTCTTCACGGCGGACCGCGCGAAGACGAAGATACACGAGCCGCTCCGCAGAAAAGCTTTAAGCACCTGTCAGTCGCCGCCTGTGTCTTGGCCAATCTCCCGCAGTGGGAGCGCGCCATTAACTCCTTCAGGATAACAACAGCAATAGCTCGGACTCTGGGTCAGCCCGTAGAGAATAGAATAAACCTGCTCTGGAGTCCAGCAGACGGCTGGGTACGGGTCCCGTATGCCGCCTGCGCACTTCAAGAGCATTTGGAAAGAAAAAAGGCCGGCGGCCATTTGAATGACCACTGTTAGGCATGCAAAAAGTGTTAGCCACTCTACATACGTACGCGAATCAAAGCACATGCTCGGACAGAAATCGAAAGGTTGATCATAGAGGCCGTGCTGACTGCCAAAGCCAGGGAATAGTGTGTCAGCACCCCTTCTATTTTACTTTCGTTCATTGTTATGACTGTACAGTTCTGACTCAGCTTGCGCTCTGTCCTGTTAGGAATGTTTTGTTTCTGTTATCTTTTACCTTCGCCTTTATGATAGATTTTTGTTCCAGATAACTTTTACTTGGGACTTCAAATTTCGTTTCTGACACTGCTCTGGCTCGTGCTTTTAATTTTGCCCGTTTGCACAGTTTTCCAGTTATCTACTGGTCACGGTACCGGCTCACCGAGTCCGCTGCGTGTTGAATATTGGTGTACACGTGCCAAACGCTTGATAGGCTATTGATGGATGGTGTTTCGATATGAAGATTTCTTTGCTTTGTGTTCTGTTAATGGTTTTCTTGTGTCACGTGGGTCCTGGCTTGCATTTAAATACCTGCTCGTCGCTCTCAATAAACTGTTGGTAGTTCGGCGCCTGTCCTGTTAGCTTCTTTGTTCGTCCTCGTCTTTTTGCGCTGCTCTCTCTAGCCTTGGAAAGACTGCGATGCTCCAAGGAATTCATTGTGCGAAGTGAACGTGCTCTAGGTTTCTTTCGCCCTTTGTTGTTCACGCGCGAAATGTCTAACGTAATTTTCGTTGCCGAACTCAACAGGGTTTCTGGTCTGACGAAATCATGGGAGTTCAACCGTTCCATGGATGGAAAGACGGGCCCTAACCTGATAAACGTCTTTTCGTCGGCAGTGTATATTTTCGAGCTACGCACCCGTTTCACCACGATATTTTGAAGCGAAGGAACGGAAGCTGGGTGGTCAGTATGGCTAGCTACTATCAAATTGTCAAAAGCATCATACGCGTTCTATATTTGTGACATTGGATTTTGTCAGGACTAACACGTTAAAATTCTATTGCTCCAATAGACCTAATACCGGCTAGAAGAATCCATTCGGGCACTACCTCTGTTGTGTAAAACTGGCTAAGAACTATGTCTAGTGAAATAGCTTATGTTCCCCTGAGCTGCTGTGTACTGTTTCCTCTGCTTTATTAATAATCTATATCGCCTTCATGTAGTTCTGCATTCATGTGTTTTCTTCTGTAATAAATGCAAAGTAGAATAAATTAAGAAATGAAGTAAATCATGCTGGTCTGCTTTGTGTTACCACAAACTCTAAAGCAGAGCTAGGCTATCACTTTAGGTAACTGGAGATATGCTCCCATCATACCCAACAAGGACAGGTGGACGCTCCTGCCTTCGCCAAATGTGCGTGTGCCTTTTAAAACGCGCTAAGTAAGAATGCGCCTTGGTCAGTTTAAAAAACTTTGAGATCACTGCGGCGACCCGCACTGGAGAAATGCGAAAGCATCGCGTTGCTTCTATGTACAGACATGCAGTGACGTCAGCGGATGTGACGTCATGGAACTTTCTAGAACGCGGGTTTTTTCCACGACGCCAGTACGCGTTCCATAACGTCATCGGGTGATGTCCAGGTGTTAGGTAGACGTCCGTGGCTGTTGTGACGTCCAGATGTTATGTCGACGTCCATGGCTATTGTGACGTCTAAGTGTAAGTTTCGTGTTTAATTAATTAACTAATTAAAACTCTTCAACCAAATTTTTACCACAGCAAGACCTAATCTCGCACTATCTAACACAAACTTTTGCACATTATCTTCACATAACGACGTAATCGTGAGGACAAGTTTTTCAGACACGAAACACGGGACATAGCCTAGTAATGAATTCGCATTAATAGGTAGAAATTATTTAAAAAAACTCTTTCAAAACTTGTTTTTATTCGCACCATCTTCTCGGGGATTCACATTTTTCATAAATGAGCCGAAAAACATTCCTTACAACTTTTCATTTTACAGCGAACATTGTTGTTTCCACAAGCCTCCGAGGATGTCTTCCCAGTCCCATTGTGCTGTGGATAGACAACGAGGTGAAGCGGACGACGGTGGAAGGATAGCCGCTGGCCATGCTCTTATAAGAATGGTCTGTAAGCAGTCTATATGTAGACTTCAGGTCGACTCTTGCCTTTATATATATATATTTTTGCTTATTCTTAGTCTATACACTGTACATAACAAAAGTCTGCTAAAATGTACAGCCATAAATCTATAAATTGCCTATAGGTTGTCTATAGGATTTGTATTGCCTATAGAGTATATTCTCTACGATTTGTCTATAGACAGACTAAAGGTTTTTTATAGAGAGACGTCTATGGACAGTCTATAGGCTGTCTAAAGAAACTTTTGTAAGTGGGGATGCGAGCACTTGCAAGTAGGGAGTTGGTTCTTATGGGTTCCTCACGGAACGTTAGCCAGGTTAGGCCTCTCAAGTTTCCAAAAACAAAGACTAGAGTCGTGATTGGTCCACCGTCTGCACCAGGATAACGGTGAAGGTGATTATGGCACCGGCCATCTGGAAAAAAAGGAATGTGGGAGAAGCCATAACCTTAATCAATTCGCACAGAAAATTTCAAATGAGTTTGTGTAAGTGTTTCAAATGAGTTTGTGTAATCCAAGGGGTAAGTGCTTTGCAACCATACTGGGCTAGAAAAAGGAAAGCTATGCAGCTTTCTCTCAGAACATTGCACAGGGCGAAAACTTACTCCCTTGATTAAAACCCTACTCTACACTGTGTGTTTTCCTAAACACATACTCCCCGCCGCGGTGGCTCAGTGGTTAGGGCGCTCGACTACTGATCCGGAGTTCCCGGGCTCGAACCCGACCGCGGCGGCTGCGTTTTTATGGAGGAAAAACGCTAAGGCGCCCGTGTGCTGTGCGATGTCAGTGCACGTTAAAGATCCCCAGGTGGTCGAAATTATTCCCGAGCCCTCCACTACGGCCCCTACTGCTTCCTTTCTTGTCTCACTCCCTCTCTTATCCCTTCCCTTACGGCGCGGTTCAGGTGTCCAACGATATGTGAGACAGATACTGCGCCATTTCCTTTCCCCAAAAACCAATTATTATTATTATTAAACATATACTGGACTGATAAGTGTATAGTGAACATCAATAGCGGCAAAGGGAGGGTTTTTTCACTGTCAATGGGTGTTTTGGCGCCTGTTTGTCACTTTGGCAGGGGTGCTATGAAAATGGCTGATTAAGATAAGGAAATATATTTTATTAGGAGAGTAAGACCGAAAGATGCTTAATGTGGTCTACAAAACAATCCAAACAAATTTATTTTTTTCGCTCAGTTGCATATTCCACGTACGCGTGTCTAATAGTAGCGTAAAACATTCCTGCCGAGATGTAGCCAGAATGTGGCTTACAAAAATAGCGCGCCAGTTTTCTAGTGGAAATGGTAGGTGCAACGCTAAGGCACTCTGAAAGAGTAGCTGAAGTTGAGAGGAAATGGACTTGGGCAAAGCATTAGCACACAACTCCTTGACTGCTATACCTAAATCTTCTCAACTGAACGCTTTAGTTTTTTTTTCTTTTTTCAGACAAGCGACATGGCCGCTGAGCAGGCCTTGCAAATACTTTACGCACCCTTCCTCAGCTCCGTGGCTAGACGATGACCTCATTACTGCTGGTGCTCCCGTTTATTCAAATTATTAACCGTAATCTATGAAGGCAATCAATAGAGACGTCATTTTCATTGTCAACCAATTTCTTAGGTTATTAATTTTTTATGCACCAAATCAACACCCTGTGCTAAGAGGCACAAGTATTTAGAAGTGTTTAGGATTATTTAGTCACTTCCGAAAGCCAACCTGCACTATAGAACGAAACTTCCGATATAAAACGAGTCGCAGACAAGCACAGACAACTGTTGGTGTAGAAATAGGTCCCCTTACCGTCACTAAGAGTGGTGTATCAAGCTTGAAGAAGTTCCCGCAGTTCAGTCTCATGTCGTTCGGTTGGACGGCGTCGTAGAGGAAGTGAACCTGAATAATAATAATAATAATAATTGGTTTTTTGGGGAAAGGAAATGGCGCAGTATCTGTCTCGTATATCTTTGGACACCTGAACCGCGCCGTAAGGGAAGGGATAAAGGAGGGAGTGAAAGAAGAAAGGAAGAATAGGTGCCGTAGTGGAGGGCTCCGGAATAATTTCGACCACCTGGGGATCTTTAACGTGCACTGAAATGCAAAATTTACACTGAGTATAAGAAGTTGTTAAATATTTACGGAAAAAAACTTCATCTGTGCTTAAGTAGTAAAATTTTTAGCAAAAACTAATGCACGCCAATTGTGTGCAAACCGAACAAGTGCTGTCGCTGTATCTTCCTAGCTCTCACCTGGTTAATGTAGCACTCAGGACAGTCTCCAGTCGCCATTGTCTTTAGAATCCCTTTTAGCCGAGTTGCCTGATAGAGTGGGCCGAAGAAAGAGTTCCAAAATTTCAAAACTTCAGGAACGGAAAGTGTACATATAAAAATTACAGGTGGCACTTAAGACTACTTATACGTGCTGTGAATGCGAAAGCATGCATGCAAGGTGTTCGGCTGCGGCGATGGCGTACTACTGTAATGCAGGGGCCAGCGAAGCCGAACTGTTCGCGCCGCACGAATGGAAGTTGAAGACGGCGATCCTCCAACCCAGCGCGAGATAGAGGACAACAATCGCTTTTGAGGCAACAACAACAACTACAACTGGCAGTTTAGCGCGCGGGGTGCTGTGCTGCGGTGATGGCGTCAATGCACAGAATTAAACAATGGTCAGTTGTCTCTGGTGTATTGCAGAGGCGGCAATTCACCGTCCATGGCGCAAGCATCTCGTTAGAACGAAGCCATGCCTTCACAGGCAGCGTGGATGTGTGCAGTTTAAAGAAGAATGTTTTTTGCGCAAGAAGGAATGCACATTCGCCTAACACGTTTTAAAACATTGGTGTCAAGGAACTCCAAAAAGGGTCGCCGATACAACGGTACAAGAAACAAGTACTCTGTAAGTGCTTGAGTCACCTGCCTTCTGGAGAAGCTATACAGGTAGTCTAATGAAAAGCACGGTGAGGAAATTGAAGGTGCCAGCAACTTCCTTAAGGAATACCCATAAAGGCCCCTCACGAGTGTGTCCCGTCGGTGCGAATAGGAAAGGCAAATGAGCACTGAGACGCCTGATAAGCGCAGATACTAAAAAAGTGTGGTTTGGCGATTACAAAAAGAAAAAACGCGAAACAAGCTGATGCACGAATAAGTGAAAAAGACCGACTCTACCAGACTCTAGGGAAAGAAATAGGTTATCGCGACGCATGGGCTCCCATTGAGAACGCCATACGAATGTAGCAAATATTCTGTGCATTACCTGCGCTTTCTTCCTTGCAGAGTGGAGAACCTGCAGCACATAGGCAAGTTTTGCAAATGAAAAAATGTTTCAAACTTGAGCCGGAGCAAACACTGATAGTTCCCTACCCACTCAAGCCTGGGTTTGTCGCCTCATGGAGATGATCTGTAAGTCCCAGCAGGCTCCACCGTTGCGAATTTGGCGAAGAGAAATCCTTAGGTACTGAAGGATCCCGCAGTCCTAGCTTATGCCACCAAAATGACTTGGCGTTGTACCCCAATAGCCCAACCGAAACCCCTTGGATTTATCTAAATTAAGAACCGAACCTGATAACTCACAAAACTGCTAAGTCAAATGTAATGCCTCAAGCACACTCTTTTTGTCAGAACAAAAGAGGGCGACATCATCTGCATAGGCTAAAATCTTAATTTCACATTGCGCCAGGGAGAAACCACGGATAGTTGAGCTGTTAATAATATTGAGGCAAAGGGTTTCAAGATATAGGGCAAACAAAGGCGATAATGGACAGTAATAAGGTAGAACTTTGGACTTGTTGGTGCATCACTTTTGAAAGAGACATAGCGCATGAAGACAGGACAGTGCAGAGACAACACAAGACGAGCGCAAAGGACAATCTTGGGGTAAAGAAAGGGATCCCCGTTTAGACAATCCTGTAGCAGCTTGGGAACTCAGGAAGAGAAAGGAGTAGAATGTAAAACAAGGCGCATTTACAACCTACAAAGTTCTAGGAACTTTTCTTTAAAAAGGCGTCCCTACTGCAATAACCTGTATCCACCTGCGAAGTTTGCCCTTACAAAAATGTCTTCAGACAGTCTATAGACTATTCATAGACTTTCGTTCATAAAGTCTATAGACTGTATATAGGCAAATTCTATATACTAGTCTATAGGCAATACAAACCCTATATACAGTCTATAGACAATCTATAGATGTATGACCATGCGCTTTTAATAGACGTCTATAGACAGTCTATAGACTACATGAATTGACAAAAATAGGTACAGTAAGGCAATAGAGTATATAGAAAGTCTATAGATCATTTCTGTAAGGGTTGAATGCTCTTATGAGAGATAAGATAAAAAGACGGCAGAGTGAACTTACCTCATTGACCATCGCCTGACTCAACATGGACAGGTCAGCAAAGTCGAGTGCCTGGTACGTGCTGAATACGGCAGACAGAAATATTCCCTCGCTGGTCACGGCCTTTTCGAACGCCGCTGAGATATCTATCGACATAGAGATCAGCACATTGACGCTGGCCATCAGGAGGGGCCACTTCCATATGCGTTCCAGTCGGACCTTCAGATTCCTGACAGCGCACAAGTCGACCCTTATGCGTTCCAGCCGACTGACATTCTGCATTCGAGACAGAGGATCGGTCCTTTGTGCAACGGTGACCAGTTCTTCGCACTGTGCCCGGATATAGGCCACCAAAACTTCGCAGTTGGGGCGCAGTACGCTCGAATAAACGATGTCGTGCGGAAGGTACAGAAACAAATCCAGGACCACGACTATTATAAGATAGACCTTCAGAAGGAGAGAGGGCGTTTCGTTGCAACGATCGGCAAGATACGAGAAGGTCATGGCAGCGGCACTGCAGAAGATGGCGACCATGGTGATCCTCACCAACAAAAACACCTTGGACATTGCGAATGAGTCCCTGGACCTCTGAAAACCAGTGACCCTTTCGTAACGCTCCGCCGCTCGAAAGAAATTTAGCAGCTCGGATGCCTTGATTACCGAAGTGGCTATGTTCACGGCCACTTTAAACTGAGCGAATCCGTAGACAAAACCGTAAAAGACTCTTGTAGACAGACGGCTCTCGTTGAATTCACTCCTGGAACCAGTGACGATATAGGTGAATTCGCCAACGTAAAGAGTTATAATGCAGAAGGATGCGTACAGGGAGTACCAACTTTTCGGTGAGGTGGTGGCGTTCTTAATATTCCTGTGTAAGCCACGAACGAAGAGACAGCCCGTGAGAAGGCATAGGCGGCCGTACCACTTGAAGCGATCAGCTACGACACAAGCCATCCTGGAAAGTGTCGGTCCTCGAAGCGAGAAAGTTCATAATCGCGAGATTGTGCTTGCTGGAGCTCTGGATGCATACGTGCTGCTTTTAGTCTAATGAAATGTCGTGCACCCAGTGAATGCAAAATTACAAATGCCCAGGGAAAAATTAAGCAAACATACTCTTCACCAAAGCAAATGAATTGCACAGGGTGCGGCCAGAGTCAGCTGAAAAATACAAGAAGCTATACCTCGAGGGTGAAAACGTTTCTTTGAGAGAGCACCAAATCGGTTATACCCAAAGTATAAACACATCGAGAACAAAAAAAAAGGTATAGCAATCATCATGAACCCCTTCTTGCTTCATTTTTTTCGTGGTCTGGCGCGGGGCGTTAGCCGCTCAAAAGGAAAGCAGATTACAACCAATGAAAGCGAGCCATTTTAATGCGGCTGGCCGAGGGTCGGAATCAATTTCGACAAATCTGATGGTCTTAATAACGGGTTGAGGTCAACGACAACGTTAAGAAATCAACGTTGGTCAACGAAGGGGGCGATCGACGCGTTCAGTGAAAGACTACAGTCGGAATTATATTGATTGCTCCTATTGAGTGCTCCGTCTCCGTAAGCCAACACTCCGTTCGCAAAAGCTGTGGAGAAAAAGTTATAAGAATTTACCGCGCTCTTATTTGCTGCCTTTGCAGTGCGGGCTTCGACTCTCAATGGAGATTTTCTGCAGTGGACATGAGGTTTTAAGTATCTTGCACGACAGATCAGAAATTATCAGACGCATAGACTTTCTACTCACCAGTGCAGTAAGGGTAGTGTTTTTCGAGCTTTGGGGAGGACGCGTTAATTAAAACTACTTTAATTATTTGTGTATGAAAAGCAGCCAAACTTAGCCCAGATATGTAACTTTTTCCGCGTAATTAATAACTGCATTTTATTAAATAGCCGCCATAGTATATAGTTTAGCAATTTCAAGTGACACCTTCGAGTCACCCCCGAGGTGTTAAATAATTCAGAAAGTGTACGTTTTTTTCTGTCAGCATGTTCACAAACGCCTTGTTATGTGCAATAAAGCTGTTAGTTGTTTTTTAGATGTCCAGTACACCGAAATAAAAGTTAAACTGCAGCATGCCCATTTACTCGAAAGCATTTCTTACACAAATAACTTTTTTAAATATTGGACGCGTACATAGAAAACTCTAGAGCTTTATTGCATTCCTCAAAGTCTCAAAACTAATGCGAAAAATAGAATTGTTTTACTGTCATTTGTTACGAAATGCCGAAGGAATAAGTAATAGTATGAACACAGAAAAAGTGAATGAGAAAATCAGCCCTAAAGGAGTTCTGAAACACCTTCTGAGGAGAGTACATGAACTCGTTCAGTCACTATATTTTCTCGCCATGAACACCTGAGCCAATAAATACACTTCTACACCCAGCAGAGAACCCACAATTACGCAAGAAAGTTGCCAAGTCCTTTCCGGCGACGTTTTTCATGGTCACGTCCTCTTCCGTTGCACGCTCCTGGGCAATTCTGTCCAGACATGGCTATTGGTTAGGTTCTTTCAGGTGTCACGCAACTAACATGCCGCGGCCAGTCAGCATGCAGCGTTGCTCCGGCGGGTCAGGAAGCTCCGCCCCCCAGGGAATTTCCGCGCGCGTCGGCGGTGGTGCCAGCGGAGGAGCGCCTACCTTTGAGCGCGCAAAAAGTTATGAAATGAGAGGAAAAGACTGAAAGACTCTTAGCTTGCACAAAACGAATTTAAAAAGCTCTTGCTGAGAATATTCGTGAAGCGGCGTCCTTTAACATCGCAGGAATACCACACCTTTATTGAGAGACCTTTTAAAATTTATTCCTCACTTCCATCGTTTATCGTCTCGCATGTTTCTTTTTTTCTTGCTTTTGGACAGAGAAATGCAACCGATGCAGCACTGAAACCACCAGAAGCTCTGATTTACTGACCCCTCGACTTCATGGTAACACTAAATGGTGGTGCGCCCCGTCGGAAACACGCGTAATTCAAGATGTAGCGGGGCCATCAGAAGCGCGATTTGCTTACGATTTTCGACCACCATATATTAAAAAAAACGCAGTTTATAAATTACCCTTCATATTCCGCTACGATTTTTCAACGTAGATAAATACCCAATAGTTACGAAAGCGCGCCTTCCTCCTTAATTACGCTGGGCTGTTTTCTAGTGCATCATTCGAATTGCAGCTATGCCGGTCCTTCGCACCACAACACATCCAAATGCATGTATAGAAAAGAGTGAAATATCGCTAGAGGCGCAAAACTTTCTCGAAGCTTTGAAAGGTGGATCACGCCCAGGGTATGTTTTCATGAACAGACTATAGTGATAAAGTGATAACAAAAACTAGAATGAATATAGCGGTTTAATAACGATATCATTCGTCAGCAGTGGCACTAAATACATTGAAGGGGACACTTAAGCTGCACCTTGAGGGTGTAACGTGACAGCGTGAATGGGTGAATGCGGAATTGGTCGTTCTCAACAAATTTGTACATTCATAGTTCCCTGGGAGTTCTCATATGGAGCAGTAATTAATGCTGTAGCGATTAAGCGATGCGCCACTGCCCCGCCAGGTGGCGTTTCAAACACAGCCACCAAGCTACAGTGAACTAATTCACTGTAACCAAGCAGTGGGGCTTGTGGACTCGTTGCTCTCCCGTAGCAATTGACCTTTCGACAGAAATCATTTGTACCTGCCACGGTGGCCAGGTTGTGAGGACGTTACAACACTCGCAGCGCGTCACGGGCGACGTCGCCCGTTGCGATTTTCGCCTGCACAGACCCTTCTAATACTAACGTATTATTTCTAATACTAACGTATTATTAACGAACTCACAACGACACCATTTGTAGCGCGCGCCCCTTCCATTTATATACAGCAGCCGATACCATCACTCGCGGGCGGTCCTTTTACAGCAGCCACCGATAAGGCCACGTTTCCCCGCTTCATAATAATGATAACAATAAGAATTATGGCACAATGACCCTACCACTTCACGGCGGACATCTCAATCGCGCTGTGAGGGAAGGGGTAAAGGAGGAAGTGAAAGAGAAAGGTATAAAGAATCGCCGCAGTGGTGGACACCGGAACAATATCGACATTGCAACCTTCGGTTCTTTGAAAGAACACAGACAAAATTTCCATCTAATTAATGTTCTCAGTAAAAATTGGTTATCCGGCTCTTTCCGAGTACTTGGCGTCTGTCTGGCAGCAAAAAAAAAAAAACGCCCCAGAAACCTTTACAATTTTCCAGACATTCGATTCCAACTTGTGACGTCCACATCGACAGTGACTGGTTGCCACCGTTTTGAAATCAATGGCTGCGCAGCATAGCTTCCTGGATTTCACACAAAAATTCGGTGTCGACGCACGCAGCTTGTGAAATCGGCCGGAGATGGCGCCACCAGTATTTCGTTTTTTTACATTTTCTAGCTCATCAAGGCTTCGTTTCCCATCAGCTTCTCTCTTTGTTGTAGTATAGTAGCTCTATGCTTTGTGGTTATGCCCTAAACATGAATTACGCTGTAAGGGAGTAAACTGTCCCCTAGTGCACTCTCTAAAAGGGGAAGCGTATATATGCTGCCCAAGCCTTGAAGTGGATTTTCTTCACAAAAAATCCGGAATACTTACGGTTGGTGATGGAAACAGATTACCTCTTCAAAACATGCGAAGTTCTTCCAGTTATGAAGATTTTAACTGAGGTTTCAATCTCCTCCAATTGTTAACCTCAAGACCTCCAGTGCTGCATTTAAATAACTCCTACAGCTAACGGCATCAAGGTACTACGCTTTGCGTTGGGAGTATGCCTGCGGTGCCGACAGTATGCATTCTGTATATTGTGCGGTGGAAATCTACCCCGAGACTTGGGCAGCATACCCTGCCTGTAAAAGGGAGTAAGCTAGTGGACAGATTGCTCCCTTTTTACTCCACACATGCTGTTTCGTATTTACAGTGAAGAACGCCATAGTCTATTAATAGATACCTCAGCGTCGTTTTGACATGCACAACACACGGACTTGCGGGTGAGTGGGGGTACCCGTTCCTGGAGCAACCGCCGTCGTCGCTTCGGCAGACGTAGTTACTGCACCACTTTTATTTTTCCGCCTTTCCTTCCACATATGTCAGCTGCCTTCTGCCTGCTAGCAGCAGCGATAACGGCCCAGCTGTGAAAAAAGCTCACATTGCTTGCTGGATTATTAAACTGGAAATCGTACCTTCCCAGCTGTTTCCAGCTGGATTATCAAACAGGAAATTGTACTCAGCTGGAAGATTTACATTTCCAATAAGCTCCAGCTTTCCAGCTGGAGTAGCTCAGGTGGATTCTCTTACTTCAACAAAGAAATGTCACCCAGTCGGAAATTCAATCTGGAAAAGTGCTTTACCAGCTGAAATGAGTACCCCTGAAGAAAGTATGCTGGGTCTCCACTTTCGGCTGGCTTCACTATTGCAGCCAGTCAACAGGCTCTTTATTTTCTCTTCTTTCTTCCTTCCGTCACATCAGCGCAGCGCCAGCACTACAGCACACGGACGACTCCTGCGTTTCGCCTAAATCGAAACATGGCTCCCGCGACCAGGATCTCATTCCTCGGGCTGAGCAGCAAAGCACTCTAACCACTCAGACACAGCAGCGTGTAAAAAAAGCACGATGTCAGCGGCGTAAAAACGCAGGCGAGGATAAGCACAGTCAATGTTACGAGGAAAAAAAAATGATTTTGAGGCCCAAAGAGGGGTACAGGCTACTGGATCCTTGGGAAGACAGAGAGAGGGAAGTATTTTATTGATCTCTTCAGTTTACGGGGATGGTTCTTTCAAGACCGGAAGCCCAAAGGCAGTTGCTGCCCGCCAGCCCATCCTCACCAGCTGAAGCTCAGACTAGGGGTGTGAACTGGCCATTATCGCCTCCCACTGCATGAGGCTTCTCTTTTCCTCAATATCCGAGTTTGCTTTGGTGGAAGCCAAAACTGCATGGCAGATTTGACAGCTCTCCGCTGTGCAGGCATAACCTATCGTATTGTCTGGCCAAACTGTAAGATATCTTGCTAAGTTGGGGTAGGTGCCGGATAGATACTTTATATATATGTATACCTACCCTGATATACATGTCCCTTCACCCAATGGCTCAAACTGCCCACGTGACAAGGGTATCAGACGGGAGAACTAGGCCAGCCGAGTTAAATCATGTGTTGCCATCTGCCAAGAGGGGAACCCACAAAAACGAGTAGCAGTGTTGCTACCTACACATGCCTAGTGAATAAAACCACCAAATTACTTGGCTACCCTTACTTGCTTTTGTGTGGGCTAAACCCGTAAATGGCACAGATTTTTCAACTTCTGATGCATAAACCATGCAAGTATAAATTTCAATTGCATCACTGTACAATGCAGATAAAGAATGCAACTGCAGTGCAAAGCTTTAAAGAAAAAATTGAAGGGAACACTTAAGCTCCGCCTTAAGGGTGTGACACGATAGCTTAATGGTTTAATGCCCATATATGCAGAACTAGACATTCTTTACTTGGCATTCACAGATCCCTGGAGTTCTCATGCCACTTCTGGTGAAGTGATGCAGCAGTTAACTGATGCACCACTGCCCTGCAATGGAAGGCACTGTCCCCAGTGGGGCTTGTGCAACCCAGGCTGCTCTCGCCGAGAGACCTCTAGTGACCAATCATTAATTTAACTGCCACCTGCCACAGTGGGCAGTTTTTTCACAATCCAGCAGTTTGCTCATGCCACAAAGTCACGTGACATAAGTGGCTCACATCCCTCCTAGGTCGCTTCTCTGGGGATTTTTTCGTGGATTTTTCGCTCAAGGTCAACGCCGCCACCGCCCATGCCAGATTTTCTGAGACACGAACTCCTTAACACTATCGCGTTAAAAGAACTAGAGCTACGGGAATAACATTTCTTGGAAGTCGTCAAGAGAACTTATACAGCCAACCGCATTTGTGCATACATAACAAAATGTAGTCAACTTTCCAAAGATGCTGAGGGCCTTGAGGCCTGTTCTAAGCACATTTGTGCTACTCAAAAGAGAATAACATACAAATAATCATTATTTTATCATTCCTCCATGTGTCATGAGATGGGGTGCTTAAGTGACAGAAAAAGTGTAGTAGAGTCATTCTTCAAATACTGTAGGACCGGTGCTATGCTCTCCCTGCATAGCTTGCATGACTCAAGCCAGCGGTTGTGGGTTGGAGACGTCAGGGAATGCAAGTTTTCTGCAAACTTCACCACGGCCTTCAATATCCTGGAAAGGCAAAATAAAAAAAAAACTTGTAAATGTAGCCAGAAAAACTGAAGTAGTCATGCACATATCCAGTATACAATAGCAGATCCTTTAAAGACTTGACTGTGATAAAATGCTGCTCAGATAACACTCTTCACACTTTCTTAAAGAACAAAGAAGGCATTGTCACTACATTATAAGTCATAATGTAAATATATACAAAATAAAACAAGTTTCTAACCTGTCATGTAAACACACACACACACGCACGCACGCACACACGCACACACACACACACACACACACACAAACCCTTCCTCCTTCATGACCTCACCACATAAGAGCTTATTCTGATTACTTTTCTATCACAGCTTCCGTTCTTTATGATTATATCAAGTTTATCTCCAAGCTGCAAAAACAAATTGCAGTACAACTTACCACACACTCTCATTAGTGATTACCCCACCAAAATTTTACCGAGGACTAAACAACATAAACGTACATTTAACAGTACAGCATCGTTTATCAGCAATGCCATTGGTTTTGATTAGCCAATGGCTTAAAATACGACCTGTGACATTCATTTCAATGGCTTAGAGTAAAACGCTAAAGCATGCCTAAAAGAACGCAGCTAAACGAAACAATACATGTTACTGTATAATCTCGTGTAAGGGCTGCATCTCCTGTTTTGGATTAGATAATTGAGAAAAAAATACATCTTAAATTCATGTATGAGCCATACCCTCAATATTCACACCCGAATTTTTTTTAAAAAGCGCGGCCCTTACATAAGTTTATACGGTAATGCTGAACAAAAAATGTGCCTGCTTCAAGATGTTGTGAGCCCACTTATCAATCCTGAGCAGTACAAGTCAACAGATCTCAACTCAGTTGCTGCCTTTGGCATAAAAGTTAACGCTGTTCGCCTTTCCACAAATCCAATGAACCCCGGCTACTTACTTCAACAACTTCCCAAACTGAAACTCATCAAGTCTGTCAGTGTCATTGATTCGTTGAAGACAGCAATAGATGATCCAGAGAGTTAATGCAATGCCATCATACAGTACAGGCACACTGGAAGAGAAGGAAACTACCTTAGCTGTGCTTCAAAAAACTGTTTGCTTTAGGAGATACGTCTTTTCCCTAAGCACTGTCATGCTTTCTGTGACAAGCCTGGAGTTAATAAACTACTGCAAGATATGTTTACATTATGTTTGTACTATTTCAGTGTCCATAAGAACAACAAGCAAACAGCACATTCTGTTCGTTGCATCTGAAGGGAAATTTCACTCCTGTCACATGGTCACAAAAAAGCTTGAGCATCATATACACAAAAGTGCTAATTGAAGGGCTGGACAGCCAGCAATGCATTTGTCCACAACAAGATGATCAACAACTCAAAGCATCCTTCCCGAACGTTGTGACCCCTCCAATGACAGCAACCTCCTACACCATGATGATCTATAAATGCACTAACCGTTCATTCTCGAGTGGCTGCAGCAAACTAGAATGCATGAGTCACAGCCGTCAGTTTGACATAGCAGATATACACAAATATACTCTCTAATTCCCTCGGGCCTTGAGGGTATATAAATAAATAAATACATACAAAGCATGACTGTTATCATGCCTGAGCGGTATGCGGTGCTATGAAATCCAGGAAGAGCATTATTCTCACTGTGCCATGCTCACATGATGCATGAAAATTGAAATATACAAACCTGAATATAACAAACATGGATATTATGAATTATTGGTTATATCGAACTCTCCGTAAATATTTTTTAGAAACTCATGCAATTTATACTTTATATATATCGAACATGTTTCGAAATGAAACGGATATATCAAACTCTCCAGCGCCAGACGGTGCTCATTCAGATGGCAGGCGGCAGGCTTCGACGCACTACTTAAGTGACCAGTGGTGATGCAGCAAGTGTTGGCACAAAGGTTTGTGCTTTTATTTCACACTCGCCAACAGTGGCGTGTCAGTTTGTAGTCCAGTATTCATCACGCGTTTACGCCTATGGTATCCATCAACAGTGCCCTGGAAGCAATATTGATATTATCTGAATGTGGGCTTTCCTCATTATGTTTGATTCTTTGTGTTCTGCTTGCCATGTTTAATTTATATTGCTGCCTTCCCTGTTGCAATAAATCCTTTGGTTGCTAGTCAGCGCATGACCTGTGTTATTTTCTCCTGTCCTGTCTGTTAGCACCGTTCAGTCATTTCCATCAGCCCTACATATACAATAGTCCTTTTCAGCGTTCGGCAATGATTTCTCCTTAAGTTTCTTGCCTTCAATTTTATGCATACCATTCCACAAATCTCTTGTAGTTTTCCCGTTGGCGTGATCGTAGTACACGGGAGCTCAAACCCTGAGCCCTCGAAGCCAGCATGGCGTTTAAGTGGTCCAGTGTGATGCAGGCCTCGTCACACATCTGTCTTAACAGTGTGACCACCATCAGCTCCCTTCTGGGCCTGAACACAGTGGTCGGAACGCTGTCTGCAATGGACGTTGCCAGGAACTCAACATCTGCAAGGAGGCTGCAGTGCACCATACACAATGAATTTTGGAGATAGAGGAACTGAAAAGAAGAGGTGAAAGAAAACAGAACTTGGCTACAAGCGAATCACATTTAAAACTCCTGCAATAACCACAACAGTGAACAAAATTTTTCACGCATCATGTAGAAACGCAGTGCTTATAAATTAGTTTGAGGCAGCTGAACAAACTGCAGGCAAGCTGGTGAGTTTAAACGAGTGAGCTTTTGGTTCGAGTAATACTCCACTCCTGAAACTAATGCCCTGTATGGTCACCAACGTTGATAATCAAGCACAGATCCCATTATTTGTGAGTCGATTTGTTTCGCATGTGAAAATATTAGAAGCACATCTGTCACCACTAGTTGATCTAAGTAAAACAGGCTTCGCAAGGTTTACTTCAGCTTAGGAAGATGGTTTGGGTTCTATATACAGTGCAGGTATTGGACGTCTGCTGGTGACAACCCATATTCTCTGCCTAGAACAGATTTTTTTTTTAATATTCACATAAGAGAAAATGTTGACAGCCAGATACTTAGATACTGCAATGCACTCAAGGCACATGCAGCTGTAAACTAGTGAGAAAAAATAAGAAATTCCCCGACTGAAATTAGAACTTCACCTTTGTCATTATTTACTATACTTTTGTCTGTCATTTGGGGTGTTGTTAGGGAAGTAAGCTAAAACAGTGGCCGATTCAGGGTGAGGTAACAGTATTGGACTACAGCAGAGAAAACTGTTCTTTTTAAATCAGAGGCGGACACCAATAGCTATGTAAGCACGAACAACCACACCCATTAAAAATAAAGTTTAGTATTGTTTACGGAAGGTCATGACAGCACAGGTAGTCGGAGTTAGGCTGACCTTGAATCCCAGTCTCCCCGCAGTTCAATGTCCCATCTTTTGCCCAGAAGAGAAATGCAGGCATCCAGCTGATCTTTGTTAGCCTCAGTGGTTATATCATCACAGCCCTCCAGGTTCCTCTTGAGGCAGCGCAGTTTGTCGACAGCTTGCACTGTCTGCAATTAAGTTATGCAAGTTACCTCACTAAAGCATGCAGGTCATGAAGTCGGCACTCTCTACATTTGCTACACACACAAGGTTTTCAGGTGTTTCGACTTGAGAAAATGCTGACACAGATGTACAGCTTTGCACTAAAAAACTTGAAGACACCCTGAGAAAATGCTGCTAATAAGAGGATGGTTTGGCAACAAAAGATATAAAGTGCTTTTATACTATTTCACCACGTTAGCTTCACTCTAGCTATGATGTCGCTAGAAGGATTTAAGAGGGAGATATGCGAAGTTTTTATTCTGGTTGACCGACGGGGTCATTTGCAAATTCTGGGGCTGTTAATGCAGAGTTCGTCAAACAGCCGCGCTCAGCTCTGCCAATTTCTTAAATTTATACCCGGTAAATATTGCAATGTGACCCTTTTGGAGTTAATCAGTTGAGCAAGAGTCTCATGTTAGGCAAAGCAGTAAAAAACTTTTGTCAAAACAGTTAAAAGCTGCGTTCCTGTATTGAAACTAAAATACTGAACACATGTCAAATATACGCTGGTGGCAGTGGGTCTCTCACCGAACAATCCGGATTCATACTATTCGCTTGGACACAGGGACCACATCATCGTTCCCTCCTTGATTTCATTAGATCAGCCAACCTTTTTTCATTTATTTAATCATTCTCATCATCCCTCATTTCATACCCTTTATGACCTGAGGCAATGAACATCGCATAAAAAAAAACATGTCAAATATACCTGAATGCAACACACGCACAGCTCATCTAGCATAGAGGACATACCTTCCTCATCAGCAGCTGACTAGGATGGAAATGTGCCCGATAGTTGTTTGAAACCTTTCTTAGAACTGTGATGTAGCTGTTCTGCAACAAAAGAAATGGAATTCCTCTACAAACCACAGTAAGATGAGCATTCTTTAACTGACACTGGGTTCAAAGGCATCAGATGTCCAGAAACAGAAAGGCCCAACAGCACTCAATCCACAGACCTACGGAAGAGTTCAAACAACTTACCTCATTTGCATCACCAGGTAACTCTATGCTACATGTGAGTGCCGCAAGATGAAAGATGTGATGAACGAGTCTTTCGGTGACTGTTTCCAGGTTCACTTCGCCGTGGGATATCTTATCCCGCAACCTTGGCCCTTCAAGGTACGAAAAGATGTCGAGGAACATTTCCTGCATTGGCGACAACGCTGGCTTCAGGTTTTCAACATTGTGATAAAGGGAACTCGACATGCCTTACTGTCTCCCGCACTGTTTTCCATTCCTCCAACTGACAACAACCTTGTAGGGAATGCTAGATAACATAAAGATGAAGGTGAACAACTGAACCCTTTGGCAACAACACAGAACAAAAAGCTCAAGACTTTTCACTCTCCTTTAGAAGGAAGAAAGAAATCACTGATTACACCTTTCATCCATTTAGAGTGCTCTCTCCAAGCCCAACACTAATCATGTAAACTCCATGTTACATATTCCATGAAGTTTATGTTACTCCATATTCCATGCAGTTTATGTTACTACAATTCCATGGAGTTTATGTAACTCCATATTCCATGAAGTGTGCATGATGCTATAAACTTCACGGCAACATGAACGCTGGTCACCATAGGGAGAGAGTCTGCAATACAGATGTCACAGTAAGGTGGCAAACCATAACTGTGGCAAGCTTAACTTGAAAGCTAAACATGTCTGGCCAGTGCAAAAATCATATGGCCATGAACCCAGAACGATTAGTATGCAGTAAAGTATCTTAGTAAAGTCCATAAACTGGACAGAAAAAGCACTACTCTCAAACTTTACAAAAGTGCGACGTCATGGTGCTATAGTCATAAATGGGTTCAAACTTTCACTTGCATCTATGAGCATGACATGGTTGTGAACATCACATGTCGTGAAGAGAGTAAGCTCCTGCAATATGTGCCACCCTCATTCAATAAGCAAAAGTTCTAAGTGGATATACAAAACAAACGATGACTTCTTGCTTACTTTTATCAATCCATGAAAGTGACAGGCTTCAATACGAATGCAGGAGCTAACCCCCGAGCTCAAGTCTAAAAAAAGGCCCAATCTCAGTAGTAAGAACAAAACATAAACTGCAAATGCAAATGGACAATCCAGCAGTTATGGAAACAAACACTTAAAAAATCAAGTTGAGTAAGCTTTTTGAGAACCTGGCTAAGCTCACCTGGCTAAGCTGAATGAATGGCAGTGTTAAAGCAGAAGTGAACAGAGCACTAACTTACGAAGTGAGGGTCTCCAAGAGTTGACCTCGCAGCATTCTGCAAGCCAGGTTCCATTTCCTTTGCAAGGATCTGCACAATAAAGCAAGACATGAGAAAAAAACCAGCACCACTGCATAGTTCAGCATGCCATCGAGCAGACAAATGAAAAACAACACAGGATAAATGTCAGTCATCAAACCAGCTCGCGTCTGCTCCTAATGAAATAAAAAGCAGCAAAACTACACATACTTTGGAAAAAAGTCAATGAATATGTCTCCATACTATTTGACCTGTGGTGGCATATAAATAATAATAAAAACAGCAAGAAAATTAGTTTCCACAAAGCAAATGAGGGAACGAGGGTGGGGGGGTAAAGGAGAGACACAAACTTTTTCTCTCATATAAACACGCACAGACATGGAAATGAAGACATTTTAAAAAAGAAGGCACAAATACCATAAGTGTCCTATATTTGACCAGAGGGTTTTTGTGCCTGGTCATGGTGAAAATTGAAAATGACCCCATCTTTTCCAAGTTTCGTCCTTAAAGCATACCAAGCTAACAAGCAAGGTGTCAGTATACAAGCACCGGGAGTGTCCAAACTTGGACGAATTAACTGAAAGTGTCATCTGGATACAAACAAAATCTGCTGATTGTGGCTGGCCTTATCACATGCACTCAGCAACCCAACTGACTCCAGGAACGTCAACATGTATCTTACCTCGTCCAGGGTTGTATAAAATGTCACCATCTGGAGGAGAACAAAGAAAAGAATCAAAGCTCGCAGTAAGTAAGGTGTACGAGAGTATGTGCATCTAATATGTCAGGAACGTCAGAGAAACTAATAAATCTCTTAAGGGGACACTGAAGACATTCCATTCAATTAAGGTTCTCAGTAAAATTTGCGCTCTAGTTCCTTCCAGTTATGTGACGCTTGTATGGCAGCAAAGGGTACGTTTATCGGTGACAAAATTTTATTTAAAAATCTTTCCGTCATTTAATTGAAATTCCGACGTCTTTACCAAAAAAGAAGACGGGTTGCCGCCATTTTGAAGGGAACAGCGGTGTAGCCTGTACTTCATCTCACAAGTAATTTGTAGCAGTGTGAAATGTACAACTGTCTCGTCCAATCAGGGAAACGTAAGAAAATTAAACAACAGTGCCTCAGATATTTCAGCAGTGTTGTGGCTATATTCTAAGCAATTATCACAGTAATTGAAAAGGTAGTTCAGGATGGCCTTTTGAAAGTACAGCGAACAGTTCATTCACTAGTTAAATTAGCAGAGAAAGTTTGCACAAACACAGCACCGCAGAGGCCTGCTGCAAAGTGGTGTGCCGCCATTTGGAAACATGGCAACCGCCGAGTCGGCCGAATCTCTTGTACATAGCAGCTGGACACTGGTGTTCTTTCCTTACCAGCGATGGAGCCACCAGTCACGGTGTGAGTAGCACGGAGGAACACCTTTTGAAGCGCATACTGTTCTGATTGGTTCAGATCGTCGCAGCCTTCGCAGCGCTGCAAACAACTTGTGAGATCAAGTGTAGCCTTTAGGATCTGCGCCCAAGAATTGGAGTCAATGCACACATTTTTCTTGCAAAATCAGCCAGCAATGGCGAGATATGTATTTAGTTTTGTGGTCTTTTCTAGGCTGTCAAAGCTTCGTTTTCAGCAAGAGTGGTCTCTGCGATTGGAATGTAGTACTCTATTGATGCAAGTCAACTGCTATTTGTCCTCGGTGTCCATTTAATACGATAACATACAACATGAGTGAAATGAATTCAGTCAGCTTAAACAACACTGAATGGCTTATGCTACTGGTATCAAAAACAAGACTATCCTCATGCTACACAACCAACATATATAATGGGCTCCATTTAGAAATTTGGCCAATCATAGCATTACAGCAATGATATCAGGAAGCATCGCTTGAACATATAGCATCCACAGCCATACGAAAATTCCTACAGAATTCCAACTCCTGGAATTTGTTCCCAAGTGACTTTAACAGAAATTGCGACAGAAGCTGCTACAGGTTGTAGAGTGCACCTCATTTATCAGGAACGCCTGCCTAATATCAATTCTTAGAAACCACTGCACAAACAAGGTACACATAAGCTCTGGTCTGGTCCAATGTTTGCTCAATATGGCGAACCTCATATACACAAAACTGGTTTCCTTGTAACCGTTACACCCATTTCTTTTCTGATCTCCTGCACAACTTAAATCCGCACCAGTACACTTCACTTTGAGCTTTAGGTTATAGGCTTCCAAACATGTAGGAAATGTTCAGTCAAGTCAGCTAAACTTGCAGCTAAAGTTTAGCAAGTTTCGCAAAGTGAAACCAAACCCCACGATTGCCGGAAACTGCTTGCAGATATAAATAGCAAAATATAAGCTGCGGAAATTATCTGTCTGCTGTCTCGTTTTTTAATATACCAGTAAAGTTCTCAAATTCTTGCAGATCAGTGAAAACGCAGCTTTTAAAGGAGTATAGACACCTAATTTTGGTGGCATGTTTTCTTCTTTATAATGATGCTGAGGACATTACTACGCATGAATCACGATGTGATATTC
Source organism: Amblyomma americanum (assembly GCA_030143305.2). NCBI lineage: Eukaryota > Metazoa > Arthropoda > Arachnida > Ixodida > Ixodidae > Amblyomma > Amblyomma americanum. Next base: position 173,698 of record JARKHS020015735.1, read on the forward strand.
GCCTACGGCCGCTAAATAATTTATAATCGAATTTTTTCTGTGTTGCTGTTTTGGTTTCGGTTTCAACAGCCAAACAGTGGCTGTGACGTCAAAGAGTGCTTTTGTGTCACATGGGGCATAGAAAAATGTCCACAAAATCGCTGCTTCATCGTTTTAATTTACTGCAGTGCTGAAGCCAGCCTGCCTCAAGAACTGGAATGACAATGAATGAGGAAGCAGCGATTACTATAGTGCAGTTTTTTCATGTCTCACGCGACCTGTAAGTACACGTTGAAGTCAAAATCCTCTTTCGGCTGTTCAAACTGAAACCAAAACAGCACGAAAAAGAAATGCGATTATAAATTATTTAGTGGTCGTAGAAGAATACCAGGTGGTAATACAAGTATAACAGAGCCTTATGCATCATTACAAACAAGAAAATGCCCACCCAAAATTTAGGTGTCTATACTCCTTTAAAATATAGTTAAATTCTTTTGAGGGAGACATTACTTTCCGACAGTACAGTTGCAGAGCAGACAAAATGCAATACTTTTGGTTGTAAGTTCTGCAACTATTACATTTTTATGATATAAAAGCAAGAAGATGTACACACTATGATTACAGTGCACAATGGAATATTAATATGGCCAGACACTGCATCTGTGGTAAGCATATGTGAGCTGCGCACAACTATTGCCAATCAAACCGAGAGACAGCCATGCACTCACCTCTGCCGTCAAAAGACGGTGGGAGCAGTTGTTAACTTTTGTGTACAGAACCCTGAGCATGCATTCCAGCTGGGGCAGTGCCAACATCAGGCATTTGGCGTACCTAGAGACAACAACTGCATAAAGAAGTGCCATCATTTTCAGCCATTTCACATGCGTTTTCCATGAGCATGCATAACAATATCATGTTATATTGATAGCACATACCTCAAATGTTTCAATTTGCCCAAGAGTTTTTCTTGTAAAAAAAATGCATCTATCATTAATGTTTGTAACTTATAGGAATGCATTATAATTTGTATTACACAAGTTTCAGTGATAAGATCACCAGAAAAGAAGAACTATACTGGAACTGTTTTTCAGATATGCCACGGTTATCAATTAACTTCCCAAAATGAACATTCCCAAATTTTGCAGTCATTAGTTACCACTTTGTCACAGAGGCTTTTGTTTTTCAGATTAGATTTGGCCACACGTGTATAATACACATACTCTGGCAATGTTGAGCACAGCATGCTTTGTTACAAGACTAGTTCATTTAGATAAAGCTTTATAAACTTCTGATAAAGCTGAGATAAGGTCACAGATAAGGTTCAACAACACACCTCTAGCAGGCAGTATTGGCAGAAACTAGGCCACACTGCATTTTACAAGAAAACATGCTTTTAGACAAAAGTTTTATGAGGTGTGACCTAAGCCCTAGACATTGTTCAAGAACAGACTTTGCTCCATATCATCACATGGTGCACTGACCGGACTGAGAAATATTGCATTTCGCTCAAACAAAGGTTTAGAAATGGAGTAAAATAATGAGAGATTGTTATTCACACTTTCTGCTCGCTCGACCTGCATGGAACACATGCCGTTCATGCCAAAACTTCCAAGTGCTGAACAGAAACTGCCCTATGTGCATTTCCCATGCAACACCTTGGGTGCCTCAACAGTTGAAGGATGAACCCACAAAGAGCAATGCTTAATTATTCCAACAAATTTGGAATCTGCATACTTTCTAGCACACAGTCTTCATAGCCACCCTCACAATGAACTAGATGACACTGTTTCCTTAGCTCGGTCACAGAAACTATTAAAATAAACACACTCACGACGCTCTTTTCAAAAGGTCCACACATGTCAGCCAGTATTGCATTCGACCAGGAAGGACAAAAGGGCTTCCTTTCAGGGTAGACAAAAACCTATCCTCATTGAAAGGTAAGCCTGAAACCATGGATCAAAGAAGACAAGAACACAGCACACCAGTTTATTATTAACAACCACATACATTTAGGACATGGTCATAAATAAAAATAAATTCATCAAGACACTGATATGCCACACTAAAATTGCCATTTAGTCCAGTAATTCAAGGGAAATTATTTTAGCAGATGCATTGCCTGAGACAAACACTGTTGGGAAAATTAAAAATGGCTACTAGCATGTTGAGAAAATCCACTGCAGTGGTTGTGCAGAGTGTACAATGAAGCTCACAAAAAAAAACAGTGGCAGGGTTTCAACTTGGTTAAACTGATTACAGTACGAGAGTAGGGGCAGTATTAGTGGATGAACGAGACGGTGCGCAATGCGCAGTGCAACAGTGGGTTGCAGTTTAACATGGGGCAGTTCTGGATGCGGCGATAGCCTGTGCTCTTGTGCAGTGGCCTGTGAAGCTGACCTGTTCGCGCTGCTGCAGGTTCGACTTTCAGTCATAGCTATCGATTGGATCTGGTTTTTAACCTAACGTGGCGTCACTCTTGCTAGGCAATGGTCCAAGATCCAGAGATGACAAGATTCTTCGTTGGTGTCGGTAAGCGTATTATTGCTTTTGCACAAAAATAATGACACAAGAGCAGAGAGTGAACAATAAAAACCATCAACACTTATTTTATATATATATATATATATATATATATATATATATATATATATATATATATATATATATATATATATAAACCACAGATCTCTTCTTGCTGGGCATGTGTACTGCACCCAGTGTAGTCACAGATTGTTTTCTCAGCCTTGGCACAGCCTGAATTTGTACCAAAACCATTCTCTTTTTATGAGCATGTTATTTTTTCAAAGGAGTATAAACACCAAATTTTTTGTTTCATGCCTTCTTTTACTGCACAAGAGATTACTATACATGGGTCACAACATAATATTACCTAATACCAGCAAAACATTTATAATTGAATTTTTTCCCGTATGCTGGTTTGGTTTCAACAGTCGAACAATGGTTGTGATGTCCAAGCTCAGTATAGGCTGGTATTGGTCACGTAACGCATAATAATAGAAATATGATATATTCGCTGCTTCTTTTGTTGTCATTCCAGCTCTTGAAGTAGGTTGGTTACACCCTTTACAGGGCACAAACTCTGTGCATGTCTCACGTGCGTACAAATGGTGAAATTGCACTCAGGATGTTTCAAGGAATTAAATGACATCACTGTCACGCTGTTTCAACCACTAGTTTTGTAGGAAAGAAGAGGTACACAGTTGCACCCATGAATTCGTCAAAATACCTCAAATTTGGTATGTATCTGCACCTCAGTGTTTTAAACATTTTAGACAACTTGGATAAGAATTGAGAATTGCTTCAAGAAGTAGTATGAGGCAGTTGGCTGATGGGAAAGGCTCAAAAGCTCAACAATTTTTCAATTTTTTTTTCCTGCCAAGATGGGTTTCGTCAAACTGCGCACCCTCACTTGTAAAGACATACAGAACACCAAGGGGGGCTATTAGTGAAAGTTAAAAACGCGCTTAATGGTTTGTTTGACAGCTGGGTAGTATTCATTGTGCAAAAATATTGAATGCGGGTGCGCCGCTTTCAGTTTGCCAGCATTTGAGTGAGACGTGTGTCCAGCTGCCATATAAAGGGTTAAGCATTATATTGAACTAAAACAGCAAAGCCACGGAGCCAGTACAAAATTTTTTAAAGGCTCACATCACCTACATTGATCGTTGTCATCACAATCAGTGTACAGCTGTTGAGACAAAACCAAAACAGAATGAAAGAAGAAATCCAATTATAAATTATTTTCCGATAGTATACGAATACCACATGGTCATTCATGCATACTAATGCCTTATGCATCATTACAAAGAAGAAAACATGCAACAAAAATTTGGTGAGATTGGTGTCTATACACCCTAAGGCAAATATTATGATAGCAGCCCCAGTTATTCAGCAAAAAAAGACAAGTAACCTGATGTGTTCACTACATTTTCAATATGATATTTATGAGCAGAAAAAAATAAACAAGCATGCACCACTAAACCACTCCCACGTTTCCGAAGGTCTGTCAAGTTTACAACGAGCACTGCCATTCACAAAGCAATTTTGCAAACAACAAATAAATGCCATGAAAGCAAGCAGTTTACACCGCATTTCTGAGCCCCAAATTTTTGTGCCCACAAGGAGACATAATTTCACACTTTTTGCTTCCTTTCAAGGAAAAGAAGTGGCGATGATAGCTGTACACAGCGTAAAAAAAGGAGTTTTCAGTTACAGAATTCTATGCCAACATAAACACCATTTAGCATTAAAAAAAAATTCCCCTGCACAGATGTCACTATAAAAAGCCATAAAAAAGACAATGTTTCATTCACCATCAAAGTCGCAGAGTACAGCTGTATGCCGCTCTAAAGAAAACTGCTTGCGTTGCCGCTGACTGTGTATTTCAGGGTTGCAATGTTGATTGATATGTTCACCCAGGCTTAGGATGATGCAGATTAGGAGGTAGGCATACCTGCTCAGAATGAAAGGCACTTACTGAGGCACCAACAAAAATTTCTGCAAAGGTATTCCTCCTGTGTCAATTCCAGCAGAAAACGTTCTTCCTGTGTCAGAAACCCAGGGCAGGTCACAAAGTATTAGGAATTACATGGAATAGTCGATCAACACTGTCTGATGTCTGCTCTCATGCTATTATAGCTTTCCAAGTGATCGGGTTCTCTTAGCTCATCCCCTTTGCTTCAATGCAGCCTGATGCGTTCATCACTCTAAGTCATTATCTGCAGCAAACTTTTTTTTATGCAAGGAAAAAAAGGCACGTAACACCAGCTTTTTTGTCAGCTGTACCCATCAGTAAGTACGGCCTTTGAGTGCTGTGCGCTGCCATCTATGAAGCACAAGAAAATAATGTGGATAGAATGTACTCATCAAAAGTCTTTAAAACAATGAAACTTCATAACTGAGGTAGCCTCAAATGAAGCAAGGTTACCCATATTGCATGGAAAAATGAAAGAGAAAACCATCGGCAAACTACAAACAAGATAATGTTTAAACTTCAATAAAAAAAATGGTCAGATTTTCAAATGATCGCTGATGATTTTTACTGGTGCACTGTGCATGCTTGTTAATACCGTACTGGTACTCTGCAGATGCCCATCTGTCGCAATGATGCTTACTGGTGGCACCTTATACCCACATGCCGGTCCTCATGCCAACGCCACCGGTACTCCATGAGGATTTGTGCCGTGTGCATAAGTCCCCACTGGTACCACGCTGGCACCAAAAACATGCCTGCTAGTACCTCAGGCGCCTCGCATGGTAACAGCCACAAGCTTACTCAAGCAGCTGGTTCCGACAGACATTTTCTACCCAAGCAAACGTGAAGACTTCCACGTTCCGAGAGCCTCACCTGCTGTCCACCTCCTCCGGCCTCACAAACCCATGCCAGACAATGTTTCGTAGATTCAGAGACTGTGGAGGCCCCACAATGACTTGAAGAAGCAGCATCTGCACAGTAAAGCAAGGCCAGCAACTCTAAGAATTCACACTGAATTGTTCGATTCCCTGAAGCTCAATGTTGTCACGGCATCTTTAACCACCTTTTTTGTTGTGACTTTCTGCATGAAAACAGTATGGTCCATTATGACAGGCTCGTAGCAATGCGATCTCCAATAAATCTTTGATGCCGCTGGCCTCCCAACTCAAATAACGACACTGTCTTGTCTCTGATGATATGCCTGCTTTGGCTTTATACCTTCACGCTCATCTAAGTACTTTTGAAGCCAATCGTACTTCTGTGGATGTTTAGGTACTCTTTCCCTTAAATGCCCTCCTAAGGTTCCTAGCTGACACTGCATTTCTCGCAGGAAAATTCTTGAACAAATGCGCAATTACCACTCAACCAACAACTGCTTCATAAATGTGCTGAAACAAACATGGACTGCCAGACACGGTTTGCCCCTTTTTTTTTTTGAAGGGGCAGTCTACTGACTTCTATCGACTGCATTCTTTTTTGTGGTATGGAAAGCTCCTTGCCAAAATAAACAAAAACCTGGCTGCTGGCCTGAGAAACGCGGCAGAACAATTCAAAGCCTAATTTTTTCGTAGGGTAGTTTAGCGGTTGTCAGCATCTGCAAACCCTGACATCACAGACATGTGCCGCTTATGAGACATGTAGTGGTAAAAATGAGCGTGACACTAACAGAGATGCATAGGTCTTATTAGAGGTGCAATTGAGGGTATTAAGGAGTAGGGGTATGCAAAAAGTACTTTTTTGAAACCAAACACAATACCAATAAGCTTGCTTTGCAACTGAATAGATTATGAACAGTGCAGTTAAAAAGTGAATCGAATATGAAACAAATATTTCTGTGACGATATGCTGCTTAAGTGTGTGATTACTCCTATGCAATGAACATTCATGCGAAACAGAGAAGCGACATAGGTCATGGAATTAGCCTTATAAGGTACTTAGTACACAGTTATGTACAAAGCAAATTCACTGCTTTCCTGAAAGTGCACTTAGCCTAGCAATGATTTCTTTGTTTCAGATGGATTAAGCAACCCTTCATGCTGCCTATATGATGGTGTTTCATGTGGCACAGCAAATGGAATAAATAATATTTTGTGAAACAGTTTCCATGCACGGAAAAAAACAGATGTCAACACACCGGCACTGTCGCCAAGTGGCTGCTAGCAATGATGGATGTAAGACGCCAAGAATTAGGAACTCCTTAAAGAAACATCGTGAGGCAAGGACCAATGTACAGATTTGCCTAGCACGTAGGCAAGCTTACAAGTTCGGGCCCGAAGACTTCATGAAGCTGATCTGCCGTCAGGATGTCTTTGAGAAGAAATGGGACTTGAACGTTTTTTCCGAAAAGCACCTGCAAGAAATACTGACTTCAACTTGCCGGTTTCACAGCTTCCACTTAAGCAACCACAAAGTGCCTGCTTTCCTGAATAAGAACCGCAAGGCACACAGCTTAAAACACTAACTATTTCTATGAGAATTTGATACTTCTTTTGTAGTGATAGCTACATTACACTAGCATTTGAAGTCTTCAGCGTGGTGGCGCTGGCACCTGGTTGGTCACAAACTGCCGGCGGCGTGGCATGCCGGCGAAACCAAATGGTGGGGGGGGGGAGTGGAGAGGGGGGAGAGAGTGATTTACGTCCAGGGACGAAGATGAAGAAGGAACGCCCAGCGAAACGGAGTGGCGAAAGACTGAGTTTGCAATTCGACTGAGCAAGTTCCACTTGGCCAGCTGTATCTATTGTATCACTCCAAGTTTAACCAGAGCTAAACCATAGCCATCTTTATATTGGCAACAAAACAATTCCTCAGGTTCATTCAGGCTTGGGAAGCATATGGTAAGGAGACATTGGTATAGACAAAGTGCCTTACAACAGTGTTGAAAATAGCAACTAATAGATGTTCCAGAAAGTTTTCAACTGGAATGTGCCTAGCTTGTGAATGAATCAAACTTTTCTGACAGCTTCACTGATTCCAATTTTTAGCTTTTCAACATTAGCTGCACAAAATCTAGACAACCATGCAAACATCATTTATTCCATAAGAGTGTGCAGTAAGAGAGGACAGAAGTAGGCATCAATAACGAACACGAATAAGAGAGAAAATACACAATGTCAATGGCGATTAAACAGCAGACTTCTCGACATTTTTTTTTTTAGTAAAATTACGAAAAACTAGTGTGTTAAAAGCAGGTTGTTACCGTTTGTGTTCTGCTGACACTGTTCAACTGCAGAGTGTGGGTTGTTTGATATGAAAAAGCTTAGCAGGCATCATTGTCTTTTCCCTTCACCTAAGCAAGCCATTATGTAGTTCAGCAACTCCCGACTTGAAAGAAATATTTCAATGCAGTTCAAATTTGTTGAACTTCCCAACTCCTCAGAGCAAGCTACACTGACACTATCGCATGAAGTGATGTGCGCATATTATGTTATTATATTATATTATATTGTATTATATTAACAAAAAACCAGAAGTTTGTTGCAAGGGTAGCTCTATAGATCTGTGCAGCCACACAGGAATTGCACGTCATTGTAAAATTCAAAGAGCTGTCTAAATTATCTCATCCTTTATGACCATTATTTTGTCATTATAATGTCCATTACACCAAGGCTTGCCTATAACACCATGTTCAGGTAAAAAATAAGACAAATACGCTCACACCAGATTTGGTAACATTAGAGGTACCGCTTTGGTCGTATCATCATTATCACCGCCATCAGCCTGACCCCACCCCCCCGCAGAACAAAGGCCCCTCCAGTCTCTCCAATTAATCCGATCCTGTGCCAGAAACTTCCTAATCTCATCCACACACCTGACTTTTTGCCGCTCCCTGCTACGCTTGCCTTCTCTTGGAATCCCCTGTCACCCTTAACGACCAATTGTTACCTTTTCAAAGACATCACTTATCAGTTATCTTCGACCACCCTTGGCCGTATATTCATAGAATGAAACAATTTGAAAGATCAAAGAATGGAAGAACAAAAACTCGCAGGCAATTTGTACAACCCTCCACCCTTCCCGAGAATGGCCCCTCCATGGTCAAAATAAAAAAAGTGATTGTGCCACGTACATTGCCCAGAGAATGCTCCAGAATAGCAGTGGTCCGAAGCACAGCAAGAACAGGTCCGCACGGATCCCCCGATTGCAGCTGCTGGAAGCAGTCTTGGATGTCCTGCAAGAAAATATAGGGTCAAAACCTCGTCAAAACACATATTGCACTTAGAATTCCTGCCACCAGTTAAACGGTAATATTATTTATTTATTTATTTATTTATTTATTTATTTATTTATTTATACTTCATTTATTCTATAAGTGCCCACAGTGCCCTACTGTGCATTAGTGTAGGGGGAAGGTATGAAACCAGACAGACAGTAGACATTCGGTGAAAAACATCCATAACGCAATCCGATGATGCCCAGGTTTACAAATGTGGTCACTTAACATTGTGAAAAATGACAAAGAAGGCATAGAGACAGTTAGATCCAGCAAACAGTTCCACTCATGTACAGAGCAGGAAAAAAAGAAAATTTGAAAACCTTTAGTCCGCAATTACATCTCGTATTTTCATAATGTTGTCCGCATGGGCAGACATGCAAGCGAGCTCCTCTAAGCGAGTTTCACTATTAATTCCAGTTTTACTTTTTAGACTATTAAAAAGCAATGCTGGTCATTAGTACTATGCCTCTCAGAGAGTAAGAGCCACATCAAAGATTTTCACCCCAAATGTTTCACGCACGGAAAGCTGTAGCAATGGTTAAGGCAACTGCGGCTATTGGTAATTGTGTTTATGCATAACTCCATAGCAAACTTAACTTAGTTAACTCACTAACCATCGTTACCACAACCTGTGGAACCTTAGTTATTAATTCAGGCAATTTGAACTACAGTTGAATTCAGCTAACAATGTGGACACCTAACCATAGTTACCCTACCTGTGTAACTAAAGTATACCTGGCACCAGGCAATGGGGCGAGTTGTTTCTAGCACGTAACACTCATGAGGCAAACAGTTCTTGGTGAAGGACCTCCTTCATAATGAATAACTATATTATAGTCAAACAATCTGCGATAACAATCTCCTAAGCTTTTAAACTAGTTGCTGAGCTTCATCTCCAAGTCCTCGCAAGCAAATACGCTCGACATTAGTGCAGCGAATGCAGAGAGACAGGCATTCATGTCCAATTTAAACTGACACAAATAATACGTCGCCTTGACTTGCAGCCACCAAAAGTGATTACAGATACCACACCATACCGCCTCTGCACTGGTCCACCGCAAGAACTCCGCCTTGCGCTGAAAACTGTCGACAGGCAGCTCGGCAAAAACATTCCTGATGCAGTGAATGGCTGGCGACAGCCGTTTCAATGCACGGCAGTGCCATGTCTCGTCGACGTCTCCACCTTTAAAGAAAATTTAAAGATCCTAAGCCTGCTGTGTAGAACTCAGAGTTGCACACCAATGAAAAGGCAAAAGTATCTATGGAGACAGCAATGCAATATCGTATTACCTGACATGCATGATACATCCAACAAATTTTGATCAGTGTAGCTTTGGCCACAAAGTCATCAAACACGTTCACAACAGACACGCACCGAGTCCGTCTGAGGTGCAATGGCCATATCACGCAATACGAAAAACTGCACAAATTCAGCAGGAATTAAAGTGCTAGGGAAGCAGCACACAAACCAACAAAAAAAAAAAGAGGAGGAGATGGTAGCGCGCCGAGTTTTCTTGCGTTTTACCTCCCTGTTTGCTTTCTCAACATCGTGTGTAGCACAAATTAGCCGCCATCTATATGGTAGATTGGCGATAAAGTCTAGTAAAATTAACATGGTCTTCAAGCCTTCTGCCTCGTTCTTTTAATGCCAGCCTGACTGTGCCCAACTGTTTGTGCTTTCCGCATTCTTTTCTTTTCAAAAATATTTACCCGCTGATTTGATTTCACTCCACCCCGATTCTTGGCAGACCTCCCAGCGTGGAGGTAATGTGCCATTTGACGACGGGAAAATAACTTGGGTGACGCGTTTCTGCGTCAAAAGGTTTCGTAACTTAGCAACGTCAGTCACCTACAGTTTTACAGAAACTGAATCAAGACTTGCACCACGTTCCCAAAGGCAAATTTACAGGAGTCAAATAAACAACATGTCACACCCTCGCAAGAGTCGAGAATGGTTCGCAGCTGCGATGTGTCAATAGTAAGGGCGGTGGTCACGATATTCTCCAGCTCTTCGGACACTCCCGTTTCGCATATCATTCTCCGGACGTTTGAGGACAGGCATGTTGCAACGTTCATTTTTCGTTACACAGAAAAAAAAAACACACACACACGCACATAAGTAGAGCTAGGCGCGTGGTTTCGGTTTTTGACAGCATGCAACCCAATGTAACCGCCCCAGGGCGCTTCGGGGCTCTACACGTTTAATGACGATTCGGCAAAGTCTAAGTTTCGCATCACTTTTCAAAAATTTTTATAAGTAAGTTATTACCATAAATATTATACATAAGTGTTAATAAATGTCGCATTTAGAGGCGGTATTAGAGTTTTTGTTTTATACAGTACATTTAAGTAACTTTGCAGTAGTGTCACTAGCGGACGGATGTCGGATATCGACGTCTTGTCCAAGGCGGCCAACCCGGCTCGAAGCCGAATAGCCGAAAGCTCGCCGAATTTTGCCGAACGCGTCCATGTAAAATTTTAGGTGTCTGCTCGTTTGGCGAAAGTGTATGTGATAGGGTTTGTTTCCAAACCGTTCGTTTCCATGTGCGCGTCGAAGCCGTCGGGGCAGCGAGACTGGCGGCCGTCATGTAGGAAGCACGCCTAGGAGCCCCAGCGACGTCTGCGCGCCCGGCGCGGCACGGATATTCACGTATGGACGCACTACCGATGCGGCGATGTTAGGCCTAAGAGCCGAGAGATGATCGACGCCGTTTAGGCCTAATCGCTGCTTGTTTATTGCGAACCCCCGCGGCCGGCGACGGCATGGATCCGAAGCTCGCACCGGGACGCCGCGCCGGCACGCTGTGGGCGCGCGTCTGAGACGCCGAGAACCGCGCCGGGGCCCAAAAGCGAGCCGACGGTGAAAAGTAGCCCGGCCCAGCCCCGAAGCCGCCGCGGTTTCCGAGTGCTTTTTTCTTCTCTCTCGTCGTTAATATCGTGCGCGAAAACCCGCCAGGCATGTCGGCTCACTCCGGATCGCATCCGGTCTCATCGTCGGCGACATTCGTCGACAAAATCGACCCTTTCAAGAAGGGCTCGCTCAAACGGAAACAGCGCAAGTCGCAGGGTTCCTCGCGATACCGGTCTGCCAACGACGTCGAACTACAGCCCCTGCCATTGTTACGAGGTAAGAAAATGTTTCGCTTCCTTTTGCGAGGTGCCCTGTGTCCTGGAAAACTACAAACACCGCGCATTCACGGTCACCGTGCATTCCAACCGCGATTCCAATCGTGCAGACAGCGGCCGTGTAGTTAGCGCTCTCGGCGATCACCCCTCCTGCGTCGTGCGTTGCTTGCCTTTGGGAAGGTCGCGAGCTACAAACCTTCCGAGCCGGTGTTGTGGGCGCAGTAAGAAAAAAAAAGTGTGTCGAGCCGCGTGTGTATATTGAAGGGCGCTGTCGTTTTCTTTTTATCTCTCCTTTTCCTCGGGCTTCCGAGCAGGTCGCGTGCATCTACCTTTGCGCTGCTCGAAGGGTATGAAGCCTAAGCTAGAATTGATCTCGGACCCGCGCGCGCCCCCCTCACTTGCACTCCCTCGCATCGCTAAACCTAAAGTCAAACCCCCCTCAGCCCCGAAACGCCCGGCGCCTTTACGATGCTGACCGAGGCGTTTGTAGAAGCGGGAGCACTTTGCCGAAAGAACGCCCGAATTTGTCCCGTTTGTCAGTTCCGAAAGCGAGGAAGAAAAAAAAAAGCATAGTGTCGCTCGCAGGTCGGTTAGGACGCAGTTAGTAGGTAGCCTCTGGGTAAAACGAAAGAATGAATTAAAACGGGAAAGGTTAATTGCAATTTTTCACCTGTGTTTTCTTTTTCGCGTGCCCCGTGGCTTCCGGTGTCAAGCTAAGCAGGCAGCAGCATCGATCAGCATCATTGATCGAGCTGGGTGATATATTGATAGAAAATGCCGCGGGGGGTGACGGTGGTGGGTGAGATGGGGAGGAGGGTTACGTCTTATTAAACTGTTATGGTCATGCACGCATGCACACTTCCTTACTGCTATCGCATTTCTTCCACATCGAGGGTTTTTTTTTTTTTTCTCGTCGCAGTTCCGCCTACCACAGAAAATGCCATCTGACAGATCGTACGCGCGCATATCACTTACCGAGCCAGGAAAACGGAAGAACTGTGCCGTCTGCTTGGCTCTGTGGCGGGTGGCGTCGTCGTCGTTTTGGGTGCGGGTTCGAATCCCACTCGCCTTGCCCTCGCCACTGGTGCCTCCTCCTTCACCGATCCCACTGCCGCTTGTTTGCTAGCACCAGCCTCCAAAAGCTCTCTCCTCGCATCTTGGCGTATTCGTTTTAATAACGGCCGCACGCGCTGCGTCTTGGAGGCGTGGTTCGGCAGGGCGACCCACGTACCGACAAACCCACGCGCGCGCGTCGACAAAAACGGTCTTCGCTATGCCGTTCCACCGGAGGAGTGCGCGTTGGAAGCGACGCGAGGGAAAGGAAAAAGAAAAAAAAAGGACAAACACAATAATTCTTGTAGTTTTCTGAAGTGCTTTGCTGCTAAGGTGCGCGCGGAACGTTTCGTGTCTGGGCCGCCCTGGTCTGTCTACCTGTGCGTGCGTTAGTGTGTGCGTGTGGTTCCCGCCGTTTTGGAGAAGCCGCGGGTTCGCCACTTCGTTCTTGGAGTCGCGAGCATGGCGTTTTTGTCGGCGAACTGCGACGGGAACGAATTGGGAGGTTGAGTGTCGCGACCTCGAACGCGCGTAGCCGCTGAAAGCCGCCGCCGTCGTGCCCATGATAGAGCTCAAGTGCACGGGCTACGCGGGATCGCGAAGCGCCCCTCTGGGATCGCTACTTCGCCTGTCTTCCACAAAAGGTGAAAAGAAGCAAAAAAATATATATTACAGAGGAGGAGGAGAAATAGAAGTTCTTTGGAAGATAGAAAAAGAAAAGCTGCATGGTGTTTCCAGCTGTTTTGTGAAAGTACACTCATTGTCTCTTCCCGATGCTGCTTGCTTGTCACTTGTAACTACAGGTGTTTTGGACACGTCAGGAATTCGGGTATTGGTAGTTGGTTGACGGGAGGCAAGTAGGGGATGCTGTGGCCACCTTGGTTTGTAAACGATTTCGTGCGGCTCGGCACAGAACGGAGGCTTTGTGTGAGCGTGTGTGTGGTTCGCACGTAACCTGGTGTAGGAAGGGAAATGTAAAGCAAGCAAATGGAACTTGCCCTATGCTGTCAGTTGACAGTTTGTATCTGGTACGAACACGGTCTTGGTTGTCGCCTATTTGTTTGCTTGATGATTCATCGGGCTTGTTTTGTTTTTTTGGGCGTTTTCGGGTTAGAATAATCGTGGGTGCAGATTAACTGAGTGCGAACATGCAGAATCTTGTCGGTAGGATCCATTCCTCGTTTTCAAGGGGCAGAAGCAGCTGTTACTCTGAGGGTTCTGAAAGGTGTCGGTTGGTTAGTTTGTGTGTGAGGTGAACTCTGACAAAGGTGTCGTTTCAGTGGCTGAGCAAAATTGTTGTGCGAATGCATGGAAATAGTGGTCGCCTTGGAGGATACCATTCTCATCATTTCCCATGTGACTTGCGGTCACATTATGTGCATTCCAAACATTTGATAGCTAACTTGGTCACTGTTTCGCATCCTATTTCAATGCCTTCTTTTTTTTTTTTACTCTTGAAAGGGACAGTGCAGGAAGCAGGGAACGTTTCCGTAAGGGTCAATAGGGCTGCTAGCATGAGCTGAAGTGTCGACACATCGTTATCCGTGCACATCTGGTCCACGAAAGAGCGGCCACTACACCCAGAACTAAACTGGGACTGTCAAATTCAACTGGATGTCATTGCTGTTTGTGTTTGGCTTTAGGAAAGTGCAAAGTTCAGGAATATGTTGCTTGTGTCCTTCCTTGTCCGAAGTTCTGGGGGCTCATTTGCTAAAACGAACAGGCTTTGCCCACGAACGATGGCCCTACTTTCGGTTGTCATTAAACCTTGCTCTGCCACAAGGTGGCCGACGCTTTTTAGCTCGGTTTAAAAAGCAAGTGCCTTAGGCTAACAATGGTTAGGTGCAGGCTAGTTTGTGTTACATCTGATGCTTAATATGCGTGAAAAAGTTTGTGTGTGTGCATGTTTGCAAACATGGAACTGCACAGGACAACTTTTTCATTGCTCGGGCAAGGTCGTTCAAGCTGCTGTCGCCAGGTGACTGGCAATCAAAATGGGTGTGTCCTGTGCGGAAGTCGGCTCAATGGCCCATTGGGTCGCATAATTTGTGGTCGCTCGGCAATGTGAGCAGGAAGTTAATGCAATCCAGTCCCTGCGTCGTGCGCACGGGAGTCATTGCCAACTGCTGCCATTTCGCTGCACGGTTCGGCGCTTGTTAGCTAATAACGCCAAGTGAAAGTGCACACGTGCATAATTGTTTGGCTTCGTTTTTTGCGGAACCGGTCGGGCATTTTCATGCTGTGTGTCTGGGATTGTGGTTGCGAGGTGGCAAACTGCACCTAACTAGGGGTTAACTGCAGTCTTTTCTAGCTGAAAGAAAATTGGTGGCAGTCTGGAGATCGAGCCTACAGGGCGACTTTGATAGGCTGCAGGCGCTTGCACGACATAGCGGTGGACGTGGACCCACGAATACGACCAATCACAAACACTGAAGCGCTGCTAGGAACAGTCAGTTCACTTGTATCTAGGATGGTGAGCTAATGAATGAATATGTTCAACACTCTATTAAAGTCAGCCCTCTGGAGATGTGGCCACAGTCCTTTGCCCTTACCATTTCCCTCCCAACTGGTCTTCCATATCTGTCGGACAAATATCACTTGAGGCCAGTAGCATTTTCTCTCAAGGAGCAACACCTCTAGATGCAATATATGGCACGCTTGCACGTACACAATGTTTGCCAGATGTTTTGCTGTGTAATTCGAGCATTTTAAATGTCGGGTGTCACACCAACGAGCGCGTATCCAACCATTTGAACTAAGATCGTCATTTAAGTTAGTCGTTAGTCGTCGCTTTATAAACTGAGCCAACCAGTGTGCACCAACATGTGGGATGGCAACGTTTGTTTGGCAACTGTAAGTAGGACCGGTGTTGGTCTATTGGTTTGGGCCAATGCTTTAAGGCGGAACATGTTTGAATGAGGGTGAAATTTCAAGCCCACATGGCTCGTGGCTTTTTCTCAATGGGAGTCTGTTTCACCTTGCGGGATTCCCTGAAAGTGTGAGTTTTTATGGTAGCTTTAGGTTTTCGGGTTGCTGTGTATGTCTCAGGTTTCCTTTTTAACCTGCACCTTTCTTTATCTCGCTCACTTCCTGTTGAAGACTGTTAGAGTGGTCATCAGTCACCAGGGGGTTGTTTTACCTCATGCTCTTGGTGTGAGCTGTGCAGCATCCCAATTTGTGCCTTTACTAAGTTTCTCAAAAGCACACGGGCGGAAAATTTAAGTTGTCTTGTGCATCAGTAAATTACTGTGTTCGAAATGGCAAGAGAGGTTAGTTTCACAGAAAATAAATCTTTCAGAGCTAGAACAGGCAAAAAAAAAAAAATGAAATGCAGGTGCGACTGCCATCAGCCATTCTCACTAGCAAACTGCAATGCCGTCAAGGAGAGCTTTTCGCACGTGTATCTCCTGGGCTAAGCTACATCAGCATTCATTTGAAAATGGGGGTAACGGAGTCCTTTTCGTTACTGACGTCACGGATTTGAATCTAGTGGGGAGGAAAAATTGTTCCATTTTTAATCCTGTTTTTCCCTGCAATGAATGTTTTCTTTTTTTTTAATGCTGAACAAGCAGCAAGATAGCCGTGCAAAGTCAAACAGCCAACGTTTACTGAGAGTAAGAATTGAGTGGTGGTGTCCTTGATGTTTCTTTTATATTTTATTGTGTATGGAAGTCTACATGGATGCAGACAGCGTGAGGACAGTTATCTGCCACTACTGCTGTCGCGTATTAAGGCAGCGGTACCAACTAGTTCCATCCTGTACCCTTGTTTCAGTTCGGGTTGTTGGCACCTACCGGCTTGCAAAGTGTATCGGTTTGTGCAAAAGATTTCACTTTCGACAAGGCGATCATGGACATTTCAGTTTGTACACGCATACTTTCTGACCTTTTATTTATTTCATTTAATTTTTTTCCCCTTAAAGGCCCCGGGACGTTACATAAAGGGGAGCAAACTCAAGATTTTTGTGCCAGCAAGAACACATCAAAACAGAAAAAGAATAATTGGATGAATAAAAACAATAAGAACAATATACAGCAGTTAAATTATGCTTTGAGGGGTATCCAAAGCTAAGTGAAATGCAAGGGATTGGACAGAAACTATATAAATATATAATCCAGCAAACAGAGAAATCTTGGCACGGTCAGTAGTAGTATAAACGTAGACCAGTGTCTGAAACGATTTATTGACAACATTTCGACTGTGGAATGGCCTTCGTCGGAATGGCTGTCGTCCTGATGAAGGCAGACATCAAAAGGCAGCACAAAAGGCAGGACATCAAAAAGAAAAGTAATAACTATGAGCTGTTTGAAATGCCGACATGAATATGACAGAAAAATGGCCCTCATGAGAAATGGTCATTCAATTTTTCAAGGAATGATTTGTGGTCAGTGCATGATATGATAGTATTTGGCTAGGGCATTCTGTAGTGTTATTGCATCCGGAAAAATAGTCTTTAGTGCTGAGGTGCAACAGTTTATGCGTGCAGGGCTATATGGTCATGGCTTAGGTGGCTAGACGTCCTGTGCAGGGGTGATAATAGAAATGATGAAGACAAAGAGCTAGATATGATGCGGCGTGACATGAGCGACGGAATGGCAAGGGACTGTTTCATTGTGATGATACTGGATTTGCTTGAATAGCAAGGTGTTATAAATTGTGTGCCATAATTTTGTACGGCTCAAGGTAAGGCAAGATATGCTTGTGATGGATGCCAAGTGGATGAAGCATATTCTGATTTTGGGTGAATGAATGTTATATATGCTAGCTTTTTTGTATGTCAGGGGATGCGTCTTTTGGACCACATGATAGCACGTGTGTCTGCTTTCCAATTTTTCTGTCCGGTATAACGACACATTCTCCATGCCTTAGGTCAGATCTGAGTTTATTTTTATTCATTCACTTGTTATTGATTAGGTTTGTTTCAGTAATGGAGAGGCTCTTGTCAAATCTACAAAAATACTTTTCACTTTCAACTTACGCTCAAGACTAACTGCTTGCCAGAAGGCGCTGTCATTTTACTGTGCCTGAAGGCTGTATCTGTGCTTGCGGGGACAGTTCCACGAACCTGCTGCATAATTCTGTGACAGACATGCCCTTGTGCCTGTTGCGAAATCTGCACGCATGCCATTGTTAGTTCAGCGGTTGATGTCCTCCCGGTCGGCACTCCTGGGATGAGTCTCGTCTGGGAGGGGGAGCCTCCACGGAATGACGCTGCTGTAGCGAGTGCAGCGATAAGATTGTCGTGCTTGCACATGTGTCCTATCTTTACTGGGGGATGCCTACAGATTGAATGAAACTGTCTCGGTTAAGAGGGGTCCGTCTGCTCAGCACGGTGGGTTTCACCTACCGTGTCTGTTGTGGAAGACGCGATAAATGGGCCATGTGGTTCTGTGGCTAGTCCGTCTTGTCTTAATTCATGTAATTGATGGTGCACCCTTTTCTTGTTTTGAGCGCTGTTATCATAACCGGTGTGTGGCACGTCTGTATACAAGATCAGTGCTGCTGAAAGGGGGTGGGCAGTTTCTCTCTCGCCTTTTATCATTACTCATTTCCACCATAGTGTCATGGAAATCTTTAGTCCTTTAGTTGAGGTGTCTGAAGGAGATTTATTTTTACTCTGTTGTTTGTTTCATTGTGTCTGAGATTTATTAGTTATTGGTGTCCTTTGTCTATACCTGACATTTTCTGAAGATTATACCTTTCTTGACAACCATAGCAGTCATTGCTTCTGGAATGATAGTGTTATCACTTTTGTGGCAGATATACATGTCAAGATGGCTCAGTGCCTTTGGCGTTTGGCTGTTGATCTCAAGGTCACTGGTTCTGTACCGTTGTTGGTGGCCGTAGTTTTATGGGGGCGAAATACAGAGACGCCCATTTGTTGTGTCATATCATTGTGTGTCGAAGAACCCCAGGTGGTCTGAATTAATCCGGAGCTGTCCACTATAGCATCTCTCATAGTCCATGTGTCGCTTTGGGGCATTAAATTCCCACAGTTTAAAATTGTAAACTTGTGCAGCAGACCTCTGCAGCTGATTCAGCTTTTCTTGTGTGTATTTGGAGCATTCATGCTTTGAAACAGACAGCATTATGTGATAGTTAACCTCTGATGGGTTAGGTCTTTACATGCAGTGTGGTTCAATGCTAGGAATGAAGCAGCTTGGTAGTTGGGTGCAAAGCTCCACTTGTTCCACTTGTTCTGTACATTGCGTGCCAAGAGTGGCAAGCACTTTTTCTGGTGGTGCTCAGGTGAAAATAATGTCATGTAAGAAAGCACAATTTTCGTGAAAATGAAGTTGGAACTTTGTGCTGAAATTTTTCCGAAAGGTCCAAGAGGTGCAATCTTTACAGTACACAGTTCTGGCGTTCAGTCCTGTCTACCTTCCTTGTGTCTGAGTGTTTGCACCTGTGACCAAAGATGAACGTTCAAATTTGGGCACGCCATATTTTTTTTTGTGTGTGTGTGTAAAAAAAAAGGAGACGCACATTTATTCGTGAGGTTATGCACTATTTGAAGTATTGGTTTTCTGCCAAGGAGCCAAACTAAATTATTATTGTTTTTTTTTTTTCGAGGCCATGATTAAACTCCGGGATCTTAACTGCAGTAGACTTTTATTGTTAATTGCTTGGCATTGAAAACAAGAAGGTGCCGGGTACAGTTGGCTGCAACCCCAAGAGATGTTGACGTTTACCTGCGGCCCCCTGACTCTCTTATTTCTTTTTTTTCTCCCCGCGTCTTTCTTTCTGCCATTCTGTCACTCTCAATTTTCATCACTGGAGTGGATAGAGGCTGAGGGCAGGGTGAACACCTCCCAAGCTTTTTGATGCTGCTGCTGCTTCTTGCTGAATGTGCCAGACCCTGGCTTACTTCAGGGGCTCTCTCTGGGCTGCGTTTGCTCAGGGTACTCAAAAATAGAACATTCCCAACCGTGTGGCAAGAGCGCGTGCCGTGCAGTTTTTTGCTTTCTTTTCCTTTTAACTTTTTTTTTCGTTATTCGCCCCTCTCTCGTGGTGGTTTAGCAAATGGGCTAGCGTCTCGTGCCGAGTGAGGCCCCTTTCTGCATTCACTTTGCCTTTCGCCAGCTTGCAGAAGGTCGGAGATTATAAATATATTCTCGAGCGGGAAAATTTGACGCTGCGGGGCAGCGCGACGACATCCGAAGGCTGCCAATGGGAGCGCTGTTTTTTGCACCGGCATGGATGGGTACTTGCACTAGTGTCACTTGTATTCCTAATCACCGGAACATGCTTTGCTCTCTTAACTGTGCCAACAGTGGGACACTTGGCTGTCGTCATATGGGTGTGATTATTATCTGCGGCTCAGGCTTCAGATGGTCCCAATGTTAGAGTAGCTTTAGGAGGGGCTTGTTGTGAGTAGACACTGCACTGGTGTAGTTATATTTTTATTTTAATTGGGCCGCTCCTCCTTCAGGAGTATAGGCTTAACTTTTGGGTGCGTATTTTAATGATGCATAAGGCATTATCATACATGAATTACCACGACCACTCAATAATAATCAAATTTCTTTCTAGTTCTGTTTCGGTCCAAACAGCCTGCCGATGACTGCGATGTCAACATGTACTTACAGGTCACTTGAGGCATGAAAAACTGCGGTATAATTGCTGCTTCATCGTTTTAATTCACCATAATGCTAAAGCCAGCCTGCCTCAAGAGCCGGAATGACAACAAATGTAGAAGCAACAATTGCATTGCAGTTTTTGTCATGCCTCACATGACCTATAAGCACACGTTGACGTCACAGTCATCGTTCAGCTGATGAAAACTGGAACAGCATGACAGAGAAATTCGATTGTAAATTATGTAGCAGTCGCAGGCAAATACCACATGATGATTCATGCATGGCAGTGTCTTCTGCATCATTAGAGAGGAGAAGGCGTAACACCAAAATTAAGTGCATATACTCCTTTAAGAAAAGAAGCAGGGTGCTGTGGGGCTATGTTGAACATGCCTGCTTTGTACCTCAGCTCTTCAGCAGTGCAAATGTTGATGGAGCTACTGGAATAGAATCTCTGTTCACCTCTTCTTTACGTTGCCGGGTGCTGCAAGCAGGGCACCTCACTAGTGCAGTTGCTCTCTTTTTTTTTTCTTGCTTGCTTCTTTCCCCTTCTTTTTCTCTCATTTTCCACCACTGGAACATGCCTGCTGTTCAGCTGCGTGATTTGGCAGGTTAAGCCATGTTAACGAAAGAACAATAGCTGAGCTAGTGTGGTTTTCTGTTTTTATCGCTGGATGCATGCTTACTCCATCTTCATCATCAGCAGCCTGACTTCACCCACTGCAGGGCAAACAGCAGCCTCTCCTATACCTCTCCAATTAACCCGGTATTGTGCAAGCCTGTGGACACTTTGTCCTTGCTTACTTCATAGTTTGGTTTTGTAATGACAGCGGCAGTTACGGGCCTGAGAGGAAACATAAACAGATAGGAAGGTGTGCTGGTCTGCTATTTTTGCCACTGGAACATATCACCTTGTCTCTAGATCTGGTGGTTTTATTCACCTCGCTTCAGTGTTCATTGTACAGGAAAAGCGGTAATCGGGACATGGTGTGCAGCATGAATGCCAAGTGACAGGTTTCTTGAAAGCGAGTAGGCTGCCAAAGCAGTGAATAGTTGGAACAGCGTGCACCTGAAGCAGGCACTGTCGGGCCGTTATTTACCCTCAGTTCACATTTAATACTCTTGTCTGCTGGAAGTGACGTGGAAGCCTGGAAAGCTATATGATATTGCCATAAGTTCATTGTGCATGCCTGTAGACACAAGCTTGGGAGTGGCCACAGCGGTGGCTCAGTGGTGATGGTGCTCGGCTGCTGACCCGAACGACACGGGCTCAATCTCGGCCGCGGCAGTAGCATTTCGATGGAGGCAAAATGCTAGAGGGCTGTGTACTGTGCGATGTCAGTGCACGGTAAAGAACCCCAGGTGGTCGAAATTATCTGGAGCCCTCCACAACGGTGTCCCTTATAGCATGAGGCGCTTTGGCACATTAAACCCTATAAAAGCAAACCAAAACCAAACAAGCCTGCGAGTGTCCATTTTTGTGCAGCATTGGTTGGAAACTTGTGCCAGTGTTACTCTCGGTTTAAAGCACTGAAATTTGCATTCTCTTGCAACTCTTTAGGCTGTAACTTAGCAGGGCTCGCTGCTTTCACTTGGGTTTCGGTCATATTTTTTGCTTTCTTGAATGTCTCGCGTTTCACACTAGCACACAGCTTCTAACTCTCCCTCTCCAGTGGGGGGGGGGGGGCTCCCAAGAGTTCTCCTCCCACGACCATTGTTAATCCTATTACCTCGTCACGCAACCCTCTTCGGTTCTTTCTCTTTTATTTTTCTCCCCCGTTTTGTTTTGTTAGAAGTTAGCTGTGGCGGTGCTTGTGCACTCTGAGGCGGCCAGTGTGTTGTGCTCCTTGATCATCCCCGCATGTCGGGCGGTCCTAAACGTTGATGACCTCGGGAAACCAAGCGTGTAAAGCGTGGCAGCGCCTTGCGTGGAAATACAGGGAAGGAAAGAAGAACCGTGTGCATGCATCGAGATCGACGGAGAAGATTGTGCTGGGTGAGCAGAAGCTGTATAGAAGGCATATTATTCCATCCGGCTGGCAGTGTGTGTAGGGATGCCCGCTGTTGTGAGGCTCAGATGCTCGTCTTTGTCTTTTTTTTTTCTTAACTCTCTCTCATCTCCGTCTTGCTTTGGTTTACCTTGAGGATTGGTGTGGCTACTAGGCCTCTTGTCGTCAATGTGCTGATTCAGCACGCCGTTCACTCGCTTGCTTCTTTTTTGGGTAGAAAATACGAGTCGGTTGGCTGCGAAGACAGATGAGCAGAGATAAGCTTGAGCAAAGTGGCAGTGTACCATATTTTGTGATGTACAGAGTGCAAGTTTTTTTTTTTTAAATCAATTCTCAGTGGCGCAAGTAGTCTTAAGTGCCCGGAATTATTGACGTAAATTGTGCGAGCAGATTGGGGAATTTATTCTGCACCCAGTTCCACGGACTTTATGAATGCCTTGTTTCCCGGTGTTGTACCAAGCTAACAATTGTGAGATCATTATGTTGGTAGGTTAGAGCAAGCCACTCACACAGCTTGCTTGATGGACTTGCTGAATGGGTCAGAGAAGAGTGGTGTTCGTTCTCTGCAGCACCTATACCTGCAGGCTTACTCCGTGCTTGTATGTGTTGCAGACTCAGCACAGGGCAGCTATTTCGGGGACGATGGCTGTTGCAGAAAATGAGCCCCGAGCATAATTTGAACTGAATGACCTTCAGTTCCTGAGTACATTTTTTGCACATTTGTAGTGAGTCCTCTCTTCATTGGAATATTTTAATTGGATAATCGAAAGCGGCAAACAGAGGTAGGATTGCTGCTGCTGTTGGCTGATGAAAACAGTAATATCACGCTTCCGCTCGTGCATATTTGGCGATGCATAGGCACAGCTGATTGGCATAATTTTTCTAAAACTTTCATAGCGATGCAGGTTGAAAAAGTGTACAGCAGAAAATGCAGTGTTTTTTTTTTAAATTCTTCGTGAATTGTTTGTTTTGATTACGCCATCAGGGAAGTTTGTGTCTCGATGAAACCCAATTTGCAGTTTTTACAATGCCTTCACGTAAATGCCTGTTACAGGTGACTTTCTTAATACTATTGCATACTGTTAGGCACCTTGAGCTGCTCTGCTTTAGTCTGCCACGCACTGTTGAAGAGGTGTCGGGTAGTGTTTGGATATGGGGCATTGTTTAGGGCAAGTACCGTTGCAGATGCAGTACAGTCCGGCTCTTTCACAGCTACGGCAGAGTGACCTTTTTCTTTCATTCGTTTTCCTTTTTTTCTTTCACTCGCAGCTGCAGCTGTGCTTCCTCTCTTTTTCTGTCTGCAGATCATCTTGTTTTGTCACCCCCCTGCCTTGCACATGCATTGTCTGTTTTGTTTGTTTTATGTCTGTTTCAACTGGCAGAAAAATAAAAATAGGGGGGAGTGTCTGAAAAAAAGAAAAGGAAAGGTCGCACTCTTCTTTGGTAGACTGAATAGAGAGCTGTTGCGTGGCCGAGATTTTAGACTGCACTGAAACGAAAAAGAAAGGGTGTACAACATGCAGAGATTTTATACGAGGACGTGTCTTCAGAGCTTGTTACATAGTTCTAAAGGTGCAAAACCCTGTATTGTAATGTGGACACACACACGCGGTGCACTGCTTCGCATTCGTAGTGGCATTGCAGCAGCTCCTTCGAGTTGCGAGGGGTGGCGGGGAATCGGGCTTGATTTCATTCTCCTGCGTCTCAATGCGACACGGATCGGTGGCGTGAACGCACACCTGCGCTTCGCGAGGCGAGAGGCACTCTCTGCTCTCGAGAGCGACTGGCTGGCTCTGGCAAGGAGCTGCCCGCGACGCGCATCCCTCCGCCGTCAGCGGCTGTTCCGCTTCCCTTTTGGGTCTTGTGACGGGGGCAGCCTTTGTTTGCCATCGCGTGCCGCTGTCTGTCAGCGATCCACGCCTGAGTTGTCACAATGCGCTCTCAGAGTTCGACTCCCCGCCGTAGATGCGAGCTGAGCGTAGTCGCACACTCCAACGCCTCTCCTGGCCTTGGGACGGGGTGTGGGTGAAGGGGGAGGACGCTCGATGCGTGTCGCCTCTCCCTGCTGTTCGGATGGGAGGGTGTGGGAAGGCAAAAGTCACTGCGCTGTGGAGAGGAGAGGTGAAAAGAAGGGGAGTGAGCCGGAAAAGGAAGTGTTTTGCAAACATTTCCCCTCCCTCTCCACAGCGGGGCAGCGACAGTGGCGTAAGCTGCAGAGAGATGGTACATGACACTGAGCAAATTTTAATTGCCCCTTTTATTGGACTAGCAAAAAGATGTTCCGGGTCTGCAGAGCCAGTCGGCCTGCTCCTCCGAGGCTTTGACAGTTTTGAGCGAACAGTTGTTGGCGGACGGATCAGTGCAGCCCTAGATGGGGAAAAACAGAGTTCTGGCAACAAATGAGTGCCTTGCATTTGCTTCGTGTTTCACTTGTCAGTGACATAGGCAGGGGTCTTTCTACTTTGTGCTGTCTTTTTTTTTTAGCTGCCGCAATCATGGCACAGGATGTGAAATTCCGTTTGTGTTTGCATGTGGTTTGCTTACACTTTCACACAGTGCTGGTTGTATATATGTTGTTTCAGTCTGGATATGCATCTCCGAGGAAAGGGGGTGGCACATTGGATTGGTGTCATTTTATGTGCAGCATAGGCACAGTTGGTACGGCAGGGCCCTCACGCACGTCAAGGGATGATGGCTGAGTAATTGTAGTGTTCTGTTAAAGCACTAAATGCATCCTCCTATGAAAAGATAGCTGCCCATTTTGTAGGTTGGTGGCGAAAATTCAGTTGACTGTTTGTTCCAATTTTTTTTTGTATTGTTAGAGGTCGAAGTACTGTTCTTGATAACTATACACTACCTTTTTTTTTGCAGCCACATTTCGTGTGTTTAGATGCCTTGTTGTGTACCTAGCCAGCACTCTAGGACAAACAGTCAGTAAATGAAAATTAATGAAAAAAAAAGAAAGGAACCTGTTCAGAATGCAAGTTAGGAAGGCACTGGTATGATGTCTGGCATCATTATCCTACACTGGAGAGTGTCTTTTTTGCAGTTTTGCAGCAAAGTCAACACAGTCAAAGAAAGAAAAATTAATGTGGATTTGCTCAGCTAATCCAGGATATACAAAGCAAAAAATGTCAGCGTTCACTGTGTTCATTGGCGTTGACGTTGACAATGTTCTAGACGGCGATGGGTTTGAGCAAAGGAAGGGCACATAGCTGGCTCCCTGCATATGCGGACACCTCATTCGTGCTTTGATACATGTGGCAGTAGTGAGAGAGAGATGCGGCCTGAATGCATTAGCGCTGACAGCGTTGTGGCTGACATGCGGCACTGCAGCTATAGCTAGGCCGCAGTGTTCATTTGGTGGTCAATCCCTCGCGATCAGCCATTAACTGCATGCCACCTCCCAGGGTGGCAGGGAGGGCGCCTATCCAGTGTGCCTAACGCAATAAAAGCAGGATTTTGCAGTTGGGCACCAACGCCAAGCGAGATTGAGGTCTCCACTGACCCACAGAGCCGGTTGCGCCTTTCCTTTCGTGAAAATGAACAGCCTTTGCAAAGTTGTCAACGCAAATGAATTCTATGAATGTGGTCCGCTCACTTGTTTTGTTTGGTTTTTGAGGAAAGGATATGGCACAGTAACCGTCTCACTTATCTTGGTGGACACCCATACGCGCTGTAAAGGAAGGGGTAAAGGAGGGAGGGAAAGAAGAAAGAGAAAACTGAAAATTGAAAGTTGGATTCCTCGGCTCTGCGCAGGGCCCCTGCACAGTGGCGGAACACCTGTGGCTCCGTGCTACTAGTGGGGCATGTGCACTAGTGACTAGGGAGCGAGAGAGAGAGAGAAATATCCGGGGGCGCATTGTGATGTCATGTGCCTCCTCTGGGTACCACCAGGGCGAAATCGCAAGTTCGTGGCCAGTAAAGCTTTCGCTTTAAAAACCTTTGGAAACAGTTGGGTCGATTCCAGTTGTGTTTTTAGCCACCCGACCAATTGGACCCAACCAATTAGGCCCATTAGGCCAGGCAATTATTGCATCCAGAAAATATTCACAAAATATAACTCACAGTTAAGTTTTGCAAAATATGAAGTGTGAGAAATATTTCTAGAACTTAACATATTATTAATGTGCAGAAGGAGAACTGACTTGTGAGGATTGCAGGGAGACACTCTGCCTGGTACCAATAAACTCTTTTACTACATAATCGAAATTTACGTGCTTTTATGGAAATCAAGGCCAACAGACACTCATACATCATACACAAGAAACACTACACATTCAGACACTAGTAGAATATATTAGATCAATATGTACATCCAGAAAATATACTTCTGCTCCTACTTGTATACCCCATTTATGAGGCTCTAATGCTGGGTCCAGTGGCACTTGCCCACTGAATGCAGTTCTTTAATTTCGACATTTAGTAGGTTAAGCTGCTGATAGCTCTTATTGTAAAAACCATAATAGTTCTGCCTTGTTTTTCAAATATACAAACATTCATATGGATACATTGGGTGCAGTCGGCCAGACCAATTGGATGCACTTGGTAAGACCAATTGTGCTTGCCAATTGGAAACA
This sequence comes from Amblyomma americanum, assembly GCA_030143305.2. Classification (NCBI taxonomy): domain Eukaryota; kingdom Metazoa; phylum Arthropoda; class Arachnida; order Ixodida; family Ixodidae; genus Amblyomma; species Amblyomma americanum. Next base: position 200,733 of record JARKHS020015735.1, read on the forward strand.
CGACAGATAAAACTGGATAGCCAGTTTGGACTATAGTCACTTTGAACACCATTTCAATTGGACAAGTTGGAAACTGAATTGGTCCAATTGGATTTCCAACTAATTCTAGTTGGGACCAGTTTGAAACCAATTGGTTCCAATGGTTTTTTTTTTTTTTTTTTGACTGGGAATGGCCATGTCGAATTCGAAGGAGGTGACATAGACGATGATGTAGTGCTCTTACCTCTTCTTTTTAGTCTGCAAGCCATGCTGCTTCCTTAAGCTGTTTGGCAGCTTGCTGACAGAAATTGCAAGGAGCGCACAATCTGACTGGATGTGATCGCAGCAGCATGTGTTGCCAACTGCTTTCTGGGCCAGTTATTGATGTGCTGCACACATATCAGCAGGAGCGTTAATTAATGTGAGTGGCTGTGGCATTGACCTGGTTGGGCTTTGGCCATTGTGTTAGCCCGATAGCTGTTCTGATACCAGGACCAGCTGCTCTAGAGCAAGAGTGAAACGGTATTCAGCTGGTGACTTCCTGGGTGTTGCTTTGACACCACCTAGTGCAAGTAGGTATGTAGCGATGCTACTGACAGGCCAGGTCTAAAAAAAAAAAAGTCGGAAGAACTGTGTATCCATTACCTATACTAGCTGTAGGCTGTGGTCATGTAAGGCAACCACTTGTATATTATTTTATTGATCATGTGATCACATTTCATGACACTTGTGGCGTTGTCTAATGTATACTTTTGTGTGCCATTTGTGGGTGTGAGTTTATTATTTTACCCCCCAGAAAGCGCTTAGCACGCTACGGAGGGCGGGACTGAAATTTAAGAACGTTACCATGAAGTCATCAAACCGGAACGGAAGAGGAAACTGGGAAAATGCAGCGACAGCAATTACGTGTGCAGCAATAGCTTTCGATAACACAGGAATGTGCAAAGCAATTAAATCTTATCAGCAAGTGAGAAGTGAAAGGGTTCATTGGCCTTCGTGGTGAATGGAGTTGAATAGGTAGCTGGCTCCATTCTGGCATGTTTCAGGAAGGAGTCACTGTTCGCGTTGCTGCCAAAGTGGCTGATCAGTGCGGATGCAAACCGTCATCCCTCATTTGTGCACATTTCCCTTGCCCGACCGTTGCTGGCCCCGTCGACTGTCACTGTTGTTGAGCTGCCGATGTTTACGTGCTGTCGGCCGGGCTGACCGTGCTGTTGCTTCCCCCTCTTCTGGCCTGTGTGCAGATGTTGGTGCCGGGGAACAGGAAGAGCTTCTGATCCGCAAGTTGCGGCAATGCAGCGTCGTGTTCGACTTCATGGACCCCGTGGCCGACATCAAGGGCAAGGAGGTCAAGCGGGCCACCCTCAACGAGCTGGTCGACTACGTCACCGCGGGACGCGGGGTGCTCACAGAGCCCGTCTACCCGGAGATCATCCGCATGGTGGGTGGTCGTTTTGGGGGTAGCCATTAGTGCATTGGTGATATCGGTGGAGGCTAAGAAAAGAAATTTGCACGTTTGTGTGAAGGAGCGCCCTCTTTAGAGCCTTATGTACTCACTCTATTGTTTTCATGACTTCAAGACCAGTGAAGGTTGAAATTTTGACGAAAGAGGTTAATGTTTTTTTATTATCATGGAAGGATTTTGTATGTGTACATTTCATTGAGAGCCTGCATTGAGAAACATGAGGAATATTTTTGACATTGCGTATTGATGTAATGGCCATTTCGCGAAAGAGATGCCGACAACTAGCAGAGTAGTTACGCTGGTTTTACTTGCTGCCGCCTTGAGTATAGCTCTTTCTTCTCAGTTTCTGGTTATCTTTGATTTTAGTCATAATTGGCTGCTTGCGGTTCTGAAGCGAACAAATGTTAACCAAAAATGAATATTGCAGAAACAGATTCTGTAGAACGTTTGAAATTTTGTAACAACTATTTTATTCAGTGAAACTTGTGCCATGTTCTGAGGCATGCCAGGTCCATCTTTTTGATGATCGGCAACTTTTGCTCATGGAAAGTTGCTGCCTCTACTCTCTCCAGTGCAAACTAGTGTCAGCAGCGCTAAGAGAAATACACAGTTTTAGAGAAACAGTTTGATTCACAGGGAACATCACCAGTCATGCAGGCATTCAGTAGCCAGGGTTTGAAAAGCACACATGAGAGTATGCTAAAAGAAATTCGCAGTGGTAGGGAATTTGTGGCAGTGTTACATGTCAAACACGCTTTGGAACTTCAATTGAGATTAGACCCATGTGACGGCAATATTTCATTGCCCCCCCCCCCCTTTCTATTGTGACCTATTGCAGTTTTTTAACATGGCCATAAGTTCACGAGTTGGCTGTTGGCCAGAGAGCCACTTTTCATGAGGGCAAAACACACAAATCTTTATGTAAACCAGTTTCTGTAAAACCCCATTTATAGAACCCCGCATTATAAAGCCTCAGTTGGTCGAAATTAACCCGGAGCTGTCCGCTGCAGTGTGCTTTACGACGAATACAACTGTCAGGCACGCAAGTTAAGTGCACTCTGCCACAGTCGCACGGATGTGGAGTGTCACTCACAGAAGAGCGCATTCTGGCTGGAGTGCAGAACAGGCTTTGCAGGCCGTGTGTGTAGCCTTGCCAGTAGTGACTCACAAGTTTAATCTACTTAATGAAACACTGATCTTTTTTTAACAACGGAACAAGGAAACAAGATCAGAACCGGCTCCTCTGCATGCTGCCATGCCGTCAGAATTCTCGGTAGGCTAGAAACTCGCCTTGGCTGGGCTTGGTTTGCAGTACTGTAATACTATAAATTAATTTTTGGTTGCTGCTAAAAATTATTTAACCATGTTTTTATTTGTGTTAACTTTGTAAAACTAAGTTTCCAGGAGCTCTTGCTTTCTCATCTACTTCTTTAAAAATCCGCCTCATTGCATGTCGTCATTTTCGTTACGGCAGATGAGGCTCAGCTTGCCCTTTTAGCTCTGCATAGCCTAATGTGTTACTCCAAGTGTCAAGCCACATTCCCCCTCTGTGCACTTAAGAGTGGACGTAGTAAATAAAATAGCCAGTTTGATCATAATTTCAGATTTTGTTTTACTGTGAAGGCACTACTTCACAAGGTCAAACCGGCTCACTGGTTTCTGTGATGACCTTGAGGATGACCTTGGGCAAAGCATTAAAAAATTCTTTAAATATTGTTGCGGCTGGGATTCGAACCCACTGCGGCGTGAACAGACCAGCTTCGCTGGCCATTGCAAGTGAGCAACAGGCTATCGCTGCTGCCGGACACGCCTAGTGTGAAACTGCAACATACTCGTGCTGCACATTGCACATGTCTTCATCAACTAATACTATCAAATTAATATTCACGCTTTGAGCTATGGGGCGGTAGTGACAGAGATATGTGTGCTGCATTCATTGGCGCGGACAACGTTGGGGCAGAAAACATGCCACTAGAGCAATATGTGCTGGCATTGACAGCACTACTGCAGAAACACGGCACTGAAGCATAGGCCACCGGCATACATTGGGTAAATTGGCAGTGACGGTGAAAATGTTGAATATGCGCATAACTGGCTCCCGGGGTCAGTGGACACCTCATTCGTGCTCGCTTAGTAATGCTAAACAACCAGCCAATTTTTTTTTTCTTGATCCCCGGTTCTTCATCTGTCTTGTAACGAAACGTTACAGCGAAATATGCAGTCCATATTTCGGAAGTGACTTTTTTATGTGTGGTGGTTGAAAATTATGAGTGAATCACATATTCAGCAGGTTCCCATTTATGGATCGCCATTGTTTTAAGTACCACCATGTAGAGAGAGGACAGTTTCCACTGGTTAGAATACTACAAATTTCCTGGCCAATTGCAAAACTGTTGAAGTGATAAACGAGGCAAGCGCGTGACTTAACTTTAAGGTTAATTTTCTCGGCTTCGCAACTTTTTGTGCGATTGCTGTCACTCTTCGCTTCGGAATTTTGCAACAAATGATAGTAGAGTGATTCTGTTCGATGCGCATGAATCCTGAGACATTGAGTAGTCTCTTTAAGTCTATTTTTCTATGTGCGCATGCAATATTAAGTTATTTTTGTATAAACATTTTCAAGGAAATATGCATGCTGGGCTTTTAACATTTATTACCACGACTGCTGGGTAAGGCTTTGTCAACATGGTTACATAAAAAACGTGCACTTTTCGCTTGCATATCTAACGCCTCGGGAATGAATTTATGAATGTTGGTAACTGCAGTTACTCAGCAACTTTAACAGCCAGCTTAAAACAAATGCAGTTGTAAATCAGCATGGAAAGTTACATACCTGTGCCAAATTTGATTACATTTCGTGGATAAATAACGAAAATGAGTTGAACAGTTGAACCTTAACTTTCACGCTTCCCAAGGGTTTTACATCTTTGGATTCGCATGTAAGATTTCAATAAATATAATGTGATGAGTTTTGTGGTGTCAGAAGTGATATTTTCGCCCCATTGCACCTGACACTTTTGTGATTTCTTTCTCCCTGCTCAGATCTCTGCGAACCTCTTTCGGACACTACCTCCAAGTGAAAACCCAGACTTTGACCCTGAGGAAGATGACCCAACGTTAGAGGCCTCCTGGCCACATTTGCAGGTGAGGCCTCTTGTTTTGTACTTCGTCAGGAAGGGTTGGTTGTCATGGGCAGATATTGTCGTCTTGGAGCACCATTTTACGAATATGTTCTGGCAGTGATCTTCACGTTGAACTTATTCTGAATTTTTCTTTTTATTCATTCGTGAGATAGTGTCCTCACTAGACGTGCCAGTTTGGGATACAGCAAAAAGTCTGTGGACAACCGGGGCGTTATTACGAGTGAAAAGAAACACATACACCATAGACCGCTTATAACGCATACCACGGGAGTCTGAAAAATCCGCATTATAAGCGGTACTGCACTGTAACCAAAATGTAGTTTTTCCACACATTTGCATCTTCAGAATGGCCAGCCTGCCTTTCAAAGTGCACCTGACAACGCATCAGATGCACAGCACTGCAATCACTGGCAACATAGAAGCTTACTAAATCTTTTTGTCGAAGCGTTGTCTGGCGCTGCGACTGAACTGCATTGCTAATGACTTCATCTTCAAAAGCAGTGAAGCACTTGAGAGCTTGCTCGCTGAGGTTTCTCTGAGCGCAGTTTCTTGCAAGAGTCCAACGGGTCTTTGCACGAAACTTCTGCTGCACTTTCATTCACTTCGTTTGGCTCATTTTCGGATAGAGGCTCATCGCGACCGCGCACCGCTGCCACAATGTCTTCATCTGTGGCGGCTACTTCACACGCAACGCCGTCAGAGTCGGCGACGACGAGCTTATCTCCTTGAGACGCTGAATATAACCGTTTAATGAGTTGAAACCATCATGCCCCAAAATGTTTGCAAGGCACCTGGCCTTGGCTTGCAATATCGAGCCACTCACAGAAACGCTGTGGACCCGGACCTCGCGAAACCGTTCAAACAAAGCGGCGACATCTTTGTACTTTGACGCACAAATCTGCTTCCTTGCAAGTGACGCGGAGTCTTCCTGCAGCTGTTGTCGCAATTTGTCGCTGTTCTTCCAAATGGCGGATGCAGTAACGTCAGCGACACCATACTTTTTTGCCACCGTAGCCTTTTTCAAACCGCTCTCGGCGTCCCTCATAATGCTCTGCTTGGTTTCGACAGCTTGCCATTTCCTGGCTTTCGGAGGAGCTGACACCATCGGAACTGAAGACAGCCAAGGCTGGTAGACTTGCTTACGTTGTCAACTTCTCACTACATGCAACGACACAAATCTCGCTCATGGGCTCAGGCGTGACGACGCTGCCCCACACGCGCATGGTATGAGCAGCGCTTGCTGCGTCGTGCCGCGCACTCGCCGCCGCCGTTCCAGCATGCTCGCCTGGCCGGGCCATTACGTGCTTTCAAGTTTTGTCCGCCCAACGGAGGCACATCGGAGAGCGAGAGGAAAAACGACTGCTTTGCGACTTCTATTTTTTTTTTTTTTCCATCCTCTCCTTTCTGCCTCGCTTCGAACCACACTGACAACGCTCCCCCTCCCGCCTGTTGCCTCCTTCTTGCGCAATCTGGGAAGCACCCTCCTCGCGCCCGTCGGTACCCACGGGCCCGTGCCGGTACGTGGGCCGCCAGGCTTCTCAGAACCCGCATAATATGCGGTCTTTGGTTACGCGCTACCGCGTATTAAGCGGTACGACGTGCTACCACGTATTAAGCGGTACGTCAATACATTGAACTCTACGGGAGGCTAAGCAGTTGCCACAAAAAGCTGCATACAATGCGGTCCCGCATTATAAGCGGTTACATTATAAATGGTCTGAGCTGTATTTTATTTCATCTGTGAGCCGCCACAAGATGCCCCTACCTCGGATCAGTTGTTACTACTAAGTTAGTTGTTACCGGTAGCCTTAGATCATTTGTCAGCTCCACTTGTAACTGTTATGCTTAGCACTTACTTTATAAACTAGAAAGCCTTGGTCAGAAATAACTGCCATAATCTCCAGTTTACCTGGTTAGCCCATATATGCCGAAGCTTCAGAAATTTGGGAAATTTTAAATATTTTTTCTACATAAAATGTTTTGTACATAATGGCTGGCTAGTTGATTGTGCATATTTAAGACTGCAGCTCAGTAACAACGCGAACAAGACGAGAAAAGGTTGCAAACACGGATGCTGTTTGCTTACTTTCATGGTCTTGTCTGTGTTGCTACTGCGCCGTAGTTTTAAACAAAATGTTTATTTCACGTCTCACAATCAACCTTTCATTGGTGGAAATATTTTTCTCTGTACCGACTTTTGAGCTCTCCTACAATCGTATAATACTAGGCAAATTCGTTACCTGTTATGTGCGTTAAAGCTTCAGATATTTCGCATCAACTTTAAAATCACATTTCTCATCACATGCTTTGGTTTCCTTATGGCAATTCATAAAAATTGTTTTGTTTTTTTACTTGCAGAATTACAATGTAGTCGATAGAGTCGAATTTCAAAAATGGCCTCCAGAGAAGACTAGCAGGTCTTTTTGAAAGCACAAAACTGAACGCACACCACACAACCCTTACACAGGAAAAAGTTTAGATCTTCTTGAGCCTACGCTAGCTTGTTGTTGAAGGTGGGAATCGGTGTCACTTCTCGACACAACCTCGGTCAAGATGGCTCCCGCTCCGACCCGGACAGGAGTGCCGCTGAGTGAAGGAGTTCATTAGTGGAGAAAGAAGACTTGGTTTTAATTACATATTTGTAAGCATGTGAGTTCAAAAGTGAGCTGCTTCAACTGCACCCGTCGTCCAGTTTTATACACTTCTTCCCTAAATTCCTCAGGTTGGGGACGCCCTCGCCATGGTAGGAATGGCCGAAAACTTTCACTCGCACGCACAAATGGACACCTCCGGCGGTCGGCGACCCCTATTCTTCATTCGAAGAATCAGACGTGCAAACCCGAAGCACCAGGTCGGGAGATGAGCCATAATGGTTGTGCCATTAGTGAGGCCGGCGAAGCCTGTGGACGAATGGCTCCGAAGACCTCCGAAAGGGTTGACTCCCATGCTGGAGCTCTTGCTCGTTCGGATCCCGGGAATCCAGATTGGTTGTGCCATTAGCGAGCCCGGGGAAGGTTTGAAGAAGGTCGCGGCCGCTTGCTGGCGGCAACGGCGGTGCGGACTCCTGAAAGGGGATTTCCTCAGAATCCTGCTCCCCGTTTGGTTCCACGCCATGACCGGGCGAAGCGCGGTAATGGCACCACGCTGACACATGGCGAGAGTTGCTGTCTCGGTGGCAAATCACGGGACCTGCTGGCGCCACTCCTAATAGGGTGCAGTCTTTTGCACAATAAACTGTTAGAGTTAGTGTGCAAAGAAGTGGCTTCCTACATGTAGGATGCTAGGCATGTATGGGTCAAGCTAAATGCAAGTTAGTTGTGCTATCATGTTTGGCCTTGTTTAGCTTTCTTTGTCTTTATCTTTTTATAAAGTTCACAATTCAAGGTGCACCCTAATGTTCTAGTAGGCTTTCTCGGCTCTCATCCAGCGATAAAACGGCCTGAGCTGCTATTTGGGGTTCGAGTCACCGTTCCCTTTTTTTGTTTGTCTCTGAAACCACTTGTACATGCCACTTTACTGCACTTCCCTCCGACAACTTCGTCATTCTCCTCTTTTTATTCCATTCTCTTCCATTTATGCACCAGTTTAGCAAGTTGATATTTTCTTCGCCGCTTTGCTTCAGCATGGCGCCTTGCTGTATCCACTGGATCGATCAGTTTTTCATGTAGTGCCTCATCAGTCATTTGAGCTCCTGGGCCTGTGAGCGTTTGGCGCTCGTCCACAGCTACATTCAAGATGGCTGTCATTCTTTGCGCCGAAGAAACGAACAACTGCACGCCAGGCTGCAAGTTCTGATATTTCGGAGCAGGTGATGCAAGTGTGGTCGCTGCAGCAAGGCCAAATTTTGAGCCGTTCCACGCAGTGTCGTGGTGTGGTTGTTTGCGCAGTCAGGGATTTCGCTGGATGACGACATTAGAACGACGTGCTGTGGGACCACAGCAGCTATGACGGCTCCAGCACTAGTGAAGACGATGACGCAAGTATGTAGGAGTAGTCCAGCGAATAATACATTTTCACTTTGCAATGTGCCCACAGACAGCTCTCGCCTTTTTTTTTTTTTTTTTCCTGACATGCGCTATGGAGGGGGGTCCACTTAGTCTTGTAAATATAGTATGAAGCAGTCTTTACACAATAGGGGGCTCCTTCTCTACTACAACAGACTTGTCATTTGTGGTGTTACTGAAGTCAGGTTGGGTGTCCTGCCTGCGTCATTGCTTCACGAGAACAAGATTTTATATTGTTACTGATAGCTAAACATTCTACATGGTCTGTGCTTGAAGTAAAGTTGGGCTTTCTTTAGCTGAGCCTATTCTTGATGTTTGCTCTGCGCCTTTTTTTTTGCTGTTCTTCTTCACAGTGTGGCATTGTTTATAAGTGTTTGTCATGCTTTTTCATATTCAACTCCATGGCTTCTGCAGCTTGTGTACGAGTTTTTCCTGCGGTTTCTGGAGTCTCCAGACTTCCAGCCAGCACACGGCAAGAGAGTCATAGACCAGAAGTTTGTTTTACAGGTGAGACTTGGATTTTTGTATGCCGTTGATGTTTCTAAGACTTAAGTTTCTCTCGCACGCTGCTTATTTCTGACATGTTCATGTGCCTTTGATATGGTTGGCATATGGAGTACCAAGTTGAGCAGGCATGTCATTAAGTGCCTGGCGAGGCTTGGCAAATTAAGGTTTGCTTTTGGAGATTTGCCAACTGAGAAGCCTAGGTGGTTGTATGGACTGAATTAGAGTGAGTTGTGTGTTTTGTAAACCTCAGCACGGTTTGTAAGCAGGGTGCAGTTTCCTCCACGGGAGGTTGAGGTTTTGTTCATGGTGAGATGTAGCCGTCAATGCTGTCATGCTTATTGCCCCATTCAGGCTTCCTCGGATCACTCTGGCAACTCCAAAAGGGACTTGACAGTGAGAGTATAATGTGGACGCAGCTTCCTTCCCCACAACAGTTGTTGCGTAGTGTATATAAAGAATGACCGGAATGAAGTCACAGTTATTGTCAATTGAGTCATCACTGTGGCAGCTCGTGGAGCGATTTCTGACAGCGAGGACATAAAATAGGTGCAGTTTTTATGTGTGGCAGTTTTTCGTTGCATGGTGTAATACATAACCAGGATGAAATCACGCTTACTTCCTTATTGAGGTTATGCTTATGGATGTTCGCTGAGCTGTTTGATATGAAGGGCCTGAAAACATGCTTTACCCGTGCCACCTAAAGCACAGTGGTCTATGGAGTTGTTTGGCAGTGCGGACTTAGGATCGCTGCATTTTTCTATGCAGCAGTGATCTTACATAGTGTATAGAATAGCCGGAACGAGGTCATGCATATTTCCCCTTCTGGGTTCTTCGTTGTCACTGTGCGCAGCTCCTGGAGCTGTTCGACTCGGAGGACCCCCGGGAGCGGGACTTTCTCAAGACGGTCCTGCACCGGATCTACGGCAAGTTCCTGGGGCTGCGGGCGTTCATCCGGAAGCAGATCAACAACATCTTCCTGAGGTTCATCTACGAAACGGAGCACTTCAACGGGGTCGGCGAGCTGCTGGAGATCCTGGGCTCGATCATCAACGGCTTTGCGCTGCCCCTCAAGGCTGAGCACAAGCAGTTCCTGGTCAAGGTGCTCATCCCCCTGCACAAGCCCAAGTGCCTGGGGCTGTACCACGCACAGGTGCGTGTGGGCGTCACACCAGAGAATGATTGTGGTCCTTTTTTAAGGGGACACCGAGGACAAATGGAAGTTTGCTTGTGTCGATTGATCGCACTCTCTCAAGGACAAAGCTACTTTAACAGAAAATGAAGCTTTTATAAGCTAGAAAAGGCATAGAAGGGTTCAGAAAGGCTCAGATAGAAAATGTAGTAGCCGGAAAGCATGCGTGACGAAAAGGTACAGCCTTTGTCAAAAGTACACAGCCCAAAGGGCTCGTTTTCAAGCCGTATAGCGGGGCTCTTCAGCCTATTTCACGGTCGTGAGCTTGGGAGGGTTGAGGACGCAAGTTCCTCCCACCATTGTGAGATTAGGGTCCCTTAGTATGCAAGAAGTGCCGTGCTTGCAGGGCTCACTAGCAGACTCCTTGGGCTGTGTACTTTTGACAAAGACTGTACATCATTGGCCTGTCATGTTTCATCATGCTTTTCTGGAATTTGCAAGGCTTTGTGGCCCTGTCCATTGTTCACATGCACGGAATGCCCTAAACGCCCTGCAGTGGCTCCCTGTCTGTCTGATCAGTTTATGGTGGAAGGTAGGCAGCAGCAATGATTGCGGGAGAGCTGAGCTAGCAATGTTTGGGCAGGTTCATGCTCTTCTGCGCTGTTTTCACGGTAGCTGCTTTAAAAACCTCTTCTGTTGGAGTCTAGGAATGGCTTGATTGAGCTTGGCTGGAAGTTTATGCATATAGCCTTCGGAGCAAAGTATACTGAATGTTTCTGCCAGTTTGGTGCTTTGTGTGAAGACGCTTTGATTTAATGTAAAAAATGGGTATGACACAATAGCGTTAATGAGTTGCTTCAGTAGTGTGCAATCCACTTTGCAACATTGCAGACACATACACTGTTCTTTTGGAGGTTGGCACTGAGAAATTAAACAAAGACGACGCACACTTTACACTACTTGCGCGTTGTCTTTAGGGGCAGATCGCAACGGTTTTCTGGTGCCAGCATGCACTTTGCTACTTGCTTAATTACTAATTCTGTAATCACAGTGTCTCTAATTTCTACTTCCATAATTGGAACCTAATTATGCACATCCTCTTTTAGCATTCAATCGTAAGATACCACTTTACGTAAAAGACCACACGACATACAAATAAACCCCGCTTCTACCTGAGCTGTACAAGCATGCCTACATGGCTTAGGGGTAGTGTGTCTGACTTGCAACCCAAGGGTCGCAGGTTTGAATCCCGACGAAAATTCTTCAAATTTTTCTTTTAAATGTAAATCATTTACTTTATAAAGTTGCATCATTTGAGACACCCGGTGACTTCTGATTCGCATTGCATGTCTTATTTCTTATGATGTCTTCGACTGGTCGCTCTAGAGCGCTCTGAGAGGCGACCGCACATTTGGCTGGTCGAAACCGGCTTCTCTGACTACATTCGGCTCGTTCTTTCTGAGCGCTCGCCTCCTGCTCAGAGCGCTCTGACGCGCTCCGAGAAAAAGGTCGGAGCGGCTCCGAGATGAGCCCACGTGACAGAGCCACTTCCGCCATTTCGCGAAAGCGGTGCGAGGCCTCAACATCCCCTACGCGTAGGCAGAAGCAAGTGTAGGCTTCTGACGCAGTCACACTTGCTGTGTTGTGTTTTGCGGGTGCCGCGCTGTGTGAGGCAAAATGTTCAAGGAACGCCAGATAAGCATACGCTAGGGACGCGGTCTGTGTTGCTGTCGCATGACAAACAGCGATTCCAGCAGCGGCTCAGATGAGGACGACAGTGCTATCCTCAAGGCGATGTTCGAAAAATGAGCATCCGATGGGACGGAAAGCCGGGGTAGTGATTGATACAGTCTAAGCGGTGACCGCGATGCAAACTGTGTGCAACCACGTGCGGCTAAATGTAATCAAGGGACCTTACGTGCGGCTACTGTTGACATCAGCAGCGGTGCCGCGTCGGGGTTCCGGAAGTTACGTCCTCCTTCTGCCTCCTGCACTTCCGCTCTAACAATTCGCTGACCATTCGGCTTGACTAGTCTCGCTGTGCGCTCAGAGCAAGAGCGGCTCCCACTCTGCCAGATCCCAACCGGATCGCAAGAGCGACCAGTCGAAAGCACCGTAAATCACCTTCATTCCACAGATCCACGTGTGACTTCGCGTTTCGTGTGTTACATGGGTTTTCGCTGCGTGATGCCTATGGGACCCCCGCCACTTTTTCTACTGAACGTTAAAACCTAAATTGGTTCACCATAGACGCGTTTCAAATTGTGTTGAGCCCGATAGTGCCTTCACTGAAGGGCACTGCCAAGTCCCTACTGCAAAAGCACTGCTAATTGTTACTTTTCTTCTTCCTTCTACTTCCAGCTGGCATACTGTGTGGTTCAATTTCTCGAAAAGGATGCCACACTTACAGAACAAGTGAGTGCAACTTTTTCTTCGCATTGTATATGTTTTTTTGCTTCTTGTATGGATCAGTCTATGAGAGACGTTGAGTCCTTGAATTGCCTGAGTCGCATTTCAAGCAACGTTCAATGCTTCAGCTTGTTACAAAGTCTTAGTTTGAGACCTTTGGCATTTAATAATCATGCATTATTCAAGCTGCCTCGTGCTTGGCACGTTATAGCCTCAGCTGGTGCTGCATAATTAATCGTCAACTACTAATAAACCCGTGGTGCTGAGGACCCATGCTCAGGTAAAAGCAGACCGAGTTTACAAAACCAAGAGAAGCAGGTTTGGTGTAATTCTAGAATCTAAGGATACCTTAAGGTCGTTCGAAATTCAATGTGTTTTGAATATGTAATCAGATTCTCCACTAGACCAGATAAGACCATTTTGTAATATTAAATACTGCATATTACCATGTATATGTTGATTCTGAATATAAGTTCACCGTCACCCCAACTTGCAGCCCTCACTGTCCAATAAGAAATTTGTCAAAAAAAAAAAGACTCCGAAATATAACTACCACACTTTTAGGTATGCAGTTACTAGCGAGATAGTATCTTGGCGCTTGGGCAGCTCAAAGCAGCACACACACAAAAAAGAAATTAATGATGCAGTCGTGAGGCCAGCTGTCGGGGGGAAATGGAGATTAGAGGCGATAAAACAGCACTCCATCCTGCCTTTCATACTAAAGTGTGGCCCAGCTGACTAGTGGCAAACCGAACTATCAACGATCCTGTAGTTTCCGATTATTCCACCACGCACGCTCTGGAGGTTACCAGAAGTTTTGTGTAACGATGTTTACTGCTCCTGCAGGAGAGCGACTGCCAGTGCTAGAGAGCTGGATAAACAGCGTGCAATTTGAATTTTCGTTATAAGAAACAATTTGCGTAAAAATTAGTTCGCGGCCTGCACGAGGCGCGTACTACCCATGGCTCGGCCAAAACCACCTCAGACCTCACTGATAGGTCAGCTCCGGGCATAGGTCAGCCACCCCAATCTCGGAGATTGTCATTTTGTAAATAAAGTTCGGCTTATGCGCAGCTATTTGGAAGGTGTAGAAGACATTGCAAAAAAAAAAAAAAGTGCCCGCATTCTTGGTGAAATAAACGTGCACTGGAAAGGGGAGAAAGTATGCAGTATCAATGGAAAGTTCATGATCAGGGTTTTTGTATTCATTGTGTATTCATTATGTATTCGCTAGTGCATTTGTTATAGAACTCAAGGTGTCTGCCTCTCTTGGCAGTGGCTGAAATAACAGGTCTCACTGGATGCAGTTCTGGAATGAAATGAATCCACGATACCACTTGTAATAGGTTTCACTTGTTTCATGGGGAAGTATTTGCGACACTTTTTTGCACTTTGCTGTATTTACGTGCTTCTTGTGTGCATGGTAGAGGATTCATATCTGGCTCTGCTCAGCTTCCTGCTTTGAGCTCAACAAGAAGGTGATTAAAATCCAAGCCTGTTTTCTGCAGAAGCCAGCTCATCAGTATGGGTGTTCATGTCTGCAAGGAGTCAGCCATTCCATCTCACAGAAAGGAATCTATCCCCGATAGGATGGCTTGTTTTTAGAGCAGTGCAATGCCTTCGTTTGCATGGTAGAGGATTCATATCTGGCTCTGCTCAGCTTCCTGCTTTGAGCTCAACAAGAAGGTGATTAAAATCCAAGCCTGTTTTCTGCAGAAGCCAGCTCATCAGTATGGGTGTTCATGTCTGCAAGGAGTCAGCCATTCCATCTCACAGAAAGGAATCTATCCCCGATAGGATGGCTTGTTTTTAGAGCAGTGCAATGCCTTCGTTTGTGCTAAAGGGAGACTGTTTTTTTTTTTTTTTTCTCCTTGTGCAGGTCATGAAGGGCTTACTAAAGTTCTGGCCAAAGACTTGCAGTCAGAAAGAGGTGAGTCTGGTGGTTGATTTCTGTGGAGACGCTGCCTTCCTTCGGTTGTACTGTTCATTTTGTTCTCCTTGGTAGTGAATGTGACCTGCACGCGGAATGGTGAGAAATGTGCAATAGAAATTGGCTGCCTTCTCAGGACGATGCAGCTTGGAACTGTGGGATGTCAGCAGATGGCAGCACTGTCATCATCAACTGCAGAGAGTTTCTTATGCGTACCTACAGGGAAAACTGGTAGCGCTGCACTGGAATGTCGGGAAGATGCGGTTTCATATTTGGCTTGGCCAGTGTTGGGCCTGAAACCTGGATTCAGTCGTAACAGTACAACTTTCCCCGAGGCAGATCTCTGATGAATGCTTTGCTGATTGCCATACCAGCCTAAATGCAAACATCCACTCATGTTAAATTTGTTAAACGAGTAAAAAGAATGCTTATTAAAGGAATTCAGTTCGCACAGGGTGGAGAGCATCGCAGCTGCAGTGGCTAGACCTGTCCAGTGTATCATGGTGCAGCCATGGTTCAGAGGCAGAATCCACGTTTTCGTCCCAACACTATACAAGCCAAATGCGAGATCTTCCCATTATACCCTTGATTTATGAAGCGCTCTTATAAAAAAAAACTCTCGTAGACGGTGGCGCCACTTTTTCCTCTAGGTAAATTTGAGAAACTACGGGCAACAGCATGCGCCTCGTCATATGCTACTTGCTCAAATGGTTTGATGTTCGGCATAACTCGCTGCTCGGTTGATGAGGCACACAGGAAGATCCCGAGACTTCGCATGGTTTTGTGGAAACAATTTTTTGCATGTTCTTCCCCAAGTGGAAGCTCAGTATTGCATAATCTCCATCGATGCGGGTACATTTCTTAAGCCGGCAGGTCAGTTTCTTGCGTCGCTTTGCTTGCCGGTGTTGCCTCTTTCTTCAATTTACAGAGTGGATTACAAACCGTTGTTGAGTAGTGTAATCTTTGTTCTCGTGGGCTTTTGAAAACCACTCGCTGAAGCGTTATGTACGAATACCTGTGCGGTCAGTCGGATGGAAGGAACTGTAAAAAGTTCTTGATATTTGAGGCCCACAAGAGGAACACCTCTTGTCTGTATAATGACAGGAGAGGTTCACTTACAACCGGACATAATCACATTTATGGAGTTTTCTGCTGGAAAATGTAATTTCGTTGAGCTTTTGGTGTCCTTGCAACACGATGCCACCCACGCTTGAAAGCGAGTGCTAGCGAGACAGGGACGAAAAAAAGACGAGACACAAGGAGAAATGGTCATCTCTTTCATCTTGCCAAGTGGAACGTGTCTGTAAGGCTAGGTTTTCCTTCGTGGCCAGGGTGCAATAAAGAAGCATTCAAAGTAAGCCTGGGCAGCTGACCTTTCATTGATCATTTCTTGCTTCGTTCGGTCAAATCTTGGTCGCTGTCATCGGCGAGTCTAAATTTCCTTTTCTACCAACGTTGCCAATCTGGCAGGGGTGGGCATTGGTCAAGAATGCCCGGGTTTGGGCCTTTAGCGGCGACAGACGACCACTCTGTGAACCTGCCCTAGTTTAAGCATCACGATGTGGCTAGGCCTGGGATGATGTAAGAGTACTAGTTAGTAGTCACAGTTGCGTTGTAGTTAGCTTTCCTCTTCTGTTTTGTATACTTGTGTTGTAAGGGAGAGGGAGATTTGATTGACTGACTGCTGGAGTGGTTGTGGACTGCAGGTGATGTTTCTCGGCGAGATAGAGGAGATCCTGGACGTGATAGAGCCGACGCAATTTGCCAAGATTCAGGAACCCTTGTTCAAGCAGATAGCCAAGTGTGTCTGCAGCCCGCACTTCCAGGTGAGTGACCCCTTTTGTGACGACCCAGTTACGCGCCTTGTCACAGTCGTGTAAATACCGATTGTGGTTATGGAATTGCAGGTTGACCGAAAGCTGGTAAGAAAACGAGAAGGGGAACACCCCGTCGTGTTCGCTTGACTCGGATTGTGCAAATGTTGCGAGGGACTTAGAGAGAGGGGTCTTGGTTGTTAGTTTGTCCTGGGCAGTACACTTATACGAGCACAGTTAAAGCGAATTTTCATCTGGTTTGGTCCAGATAGGCCGGGACACAATATTTTGTTCAGCAACAGTAACACTGTTTGCACATGTCCTGGTAAATAAGTCAACTAGAGGGGCGACACTTAATGTGTTTGCTTAGATGTGGTTAGAGTGAATTTTTCCGCACATTTTAAATTGAATTGTGTGGTAGTGTGGAGGTGAAGAAAATTGGCGATTTCCCTCCCGCTTCGGCGAACCAGGTGGCGGAGCGAGCGCTGTACTTCTGGAACAACGAGTACATCCTCAGCTTGATCGAGGAGAACAACCAAGTGGTGATGCCGCTCATGTTCCCCGCACTGTACCGCATCTCCAAGGAGCACTGGAACCAGACCATCGTGGCGCTTGTCTACAACGTGCTCAAGACCTTCATGGAGATGAACTCCAAGCTCTTTGACGAGCTCACATCCGCGTACAAGACCGAGCGGCAGAGGTGGGTCCCACGAGCGTCAGGTGCAGGGAACACGGGGAAACTTTTAACGAGGTTGTGTGTGCAAGGCAGAGCAGGCTGAGCGCATAGATGCGGCAAAATCGTATGTCACCACTGAAGAGTTCTTATGACGTACATATGAGAGCGGAGTGTTTTGAGCACCTTTGAAAGGTGGTAGCTGAGTAGTTACGATAGTAGTGGTGGTTGTGGTAGCTGCAACAGTAGCTCCGCAGTAATAGTCGGGTTTAAAGCTGGTGGTCATGGTAGCATTGAGTGCAGGACATCTGAACACAATTTACGGCTAATGAGGTGTGGTTGGAATGGTAATAGCAGTGGCAGTTCAGATTAAAAGGTGCAGTGGCAACAAATGAGGCCATAGCACATCAAGACGTGAAGGCTGGCTCGCTCATAATAGTTGAGTAGGGCACAGATGAGGGGTTGGGGTCCAGTATGCCTTTGAAGGTCGACATGGCATTTCTAAGGCTTCTCCCTTGACGAAGCTCTTTTTTTTTTTTTTTTCACTATGTACAGTCGACGACCGAAAATTCGGACGCCTGATTTTTCGGACTTTTTCGCGGCACCGCGACATGGCCCATAGAGCCAATGTATAACAGCGCCTGAAATTTCGGATGCACCGCAACTGACTGTTCGATTTTTCGGACCTTGTTCACACTCGCCGCCAATACTCAAGCCGCCATATAATGTGTACAGTGGAACCTCATTACTTCAAGCTGCAGGAGAGATCAAAAACTTGATCAAATAAAACGAAATTCAAGCTAAAGGGGGGCCTCTTGCGATACTGAAATTCTGCGCGAGTCGGCACATTGCGCCCGGGTGGTTTCGAATTCGTACGGTTCTTGAACGTTTTCCGCTGCACAAACTTTCTAAAAGCAGTCAGAGTTCGCGGAATTTATCTATGTCGAGTCTTTCGTTTCCATAATGGAAAGAGGTAGCAGTGAAATGCGTGGGGGGCATACAGCTTCACGGAGAGGGTGAGCGCGGGAGGAAACGGTGGTTCATTTTAAATTAAAGAGAGGCCAGCGTACCCGCGGCAAAACGCACCGCAACCCTGACTTTTGTATCGTAAAACCATTATTAAGACGAACCTCATTATACACAAGCCACCGCAGAGTGCATATCGCCGACTACGATGCCGATTTTGGCTCTAGTCACTAGGCCTGATAACGGAGGCCAACGCCGATGGAGCGCTTGCTTCGGCCGTTTCTCGGCTCTTATTGTTTCGCCATTTTCGCGTTCTCGTTCTGGGCCCAGCGTACTGTGGGTGCAATGCAGTTCCCGCAGCGGCATGTTCGCTTTCCTGTTTAGACTGTGTCCCAACCCGTGCGTTCATCGGCGCTGTGCCGAGGGCAGCACAACTAGGCCGAGCTCGGGAAAGCGGTCGCCGCCCGTCGTCTGTGCACATGTCGTACGGCGAAATTTATTCATTAGGAGCTTTAGAATGTGTGCAACATAACTGACCTCTTCCTCCAGCATAATGGCAATAAGTTCGTGATTTTTTTCGGTGAAATTTGATTTCCCAGACTGCCTGATTTTTCGGTTGTTTTCGCGGTCCCAAGAGGGTCCGAAAAATCGGTCATTGACTGTATAACAATAGACTGAAGCTCCAGATGTTCTTGTTCCGGTTGATAGATAAAAACCATTGCTATTTTAAAACTTGTAATGCAGATTTGGTGGTTTAAACCTGCCATGTCACAGAGTCTTTGCAGAGCACAGGAATGGACTAGTTGTCGTCTCTTGAATGCCTGTTTGTGTTGATGTGCACAGATGTGCAGAGGAAGCTTAAATTATAAGCCTATTTAGTTGCTTTGTAGTTGTGATGACAAGAGGAAGCTTAAATTATGATCCTAATAGTTGCTTTGTAGATGTGGTGATGAGAGGAAGCCTAAATTGTGATCCTATTCAGTTGCTTTGTAGTTGTGGTGACGAGAGGAAGCTTAAATTATGATCCTATTTAATTGGCTTGTAGTTCTGGTGACGAGAGGAAGCTTAAATTATGGTCCTGCTCAGTTGCTGTATAGTTGTGATGACGAGTGGAAGGTTAAACTATGTTCTTATTTAGTTGCTTTGTAGTTGTGATGACATCTGCTCATACTGCTTTTGTAGTAACAGTTAGAAGGAGGGTGCGAATTAGGGCTCTGAATTAATTCCAGCCTCCTGGGACGCACTGGTATCACATAGCTCTGGCATATTTTGCATTTGCCTGCAGTCGGAACGCAGCTACTGGGGCCTTGATTCGGTTGCGAGTTCACAAAAAGCAGCCGGAAATGTGCCCTAACTGCAAGTGACTGGTAGAACAAAAGCTTCAGAATCCCTAGGAATGTTTCAAAGACCATGGATGTTCCGTGGATACTTGTTTTAGGACCACTGTTTTGGTAACGTTGATAAATAGTGCAGCACTTTGGGAAAGTGCTTGTAGCAAGGAGGTGATTCAGTATCACGAGGACATTGCCTTGCATATGGAATGGGAACCGCTGTTATGTCGTAGTACTGCGCGCGTCTTGTACACTTTGCCTTCAGACGGCCCACTGTTTTGTGTCTGTTATCTGTTATGTAATTGTGAGAGCTGGAAAGCCTGCAAGTTCCAGTGAACTACAGTATTTGCTCATGTAATTTGCACACTTTTTCCTTAAATTAAGGCTTCAAAAAATGGGGGGTGTACAAATTACGTGGAGATTTCTTAACATGCTCTAAAAAAATTCAGCAAAGGTCATAATGCACAATATAACCGTATATTGCTGCTTACTGTCGACCCCCAACTAGCACCCATCGCTGGCCAACAATAATAATAATTGGTTTTTGTGGAAAGGAAATGGCGCAGTATCTGTCTCATATATCAGGGGACAGGAAGGTAAGGGATAAAGAAGGGAACGAAGGAAGAGAGAGGTGCCGTAGTGGAGGGCTCAGGAATAATTTCGACCTCCTGGGGATCTTTAACCTGCACTGACATGGCACAGCACACGGGCGCCTTAGCGTTTTTCCTCCATAAAAACGCAGCTGCTGGGGTCGGGTTGGAACCTGGGTACTCCGGATCAGTAGTCGAGCGCCCTAACCACTGAGCCACAGCAGCGGGTCCATCGCTGGCCAAAAAAGCTTGAGTGTACACATACTCCTACACTCCATCCTGCCCTGTCCCGCCCCATGTTATGTAGTTCCCCATGGGAGGGCATGGCGCGAGTGCGCAGCTCAATGCAATAAACATGGAACGGTGCAATAGCAGAGCCAGCAGTCGGAGGCAAATGGAGATAAAATGGCGCCCATGCCATGCATGCGGTCTGGCCGACCAGCAACAGACCGAAGAGCAAAACAGTTTTCGGTGGTTCCAGATTCCGGTGCTCAGCGGAGGTTGCCGACAATTTGATCTTGCAACTGTGTTCTTCCGGGAAAGTGGCGAGCAAGCCGGGTGAACAGCGCGGAATTCAAATTTTTTTCAGCAGAATTAATTTACAAACGAATTAACGACTTTTGCAGAGTGAGTAGCTCACCGTGTGAGCGGTGAGGAGGGAAAGATGAGACAATGAAGAGAGGGGGAGCGGCAGTTTGGGAGAGAAGGGGAGAAAAAGAGGTGAAAGTATGCGGGGAGAAGGAGCTTGGCCAAGAGTCCCTCCCCAGGCAGCCAGGTAAACAAAATAACAAACCGAAAAACCTGCACATGCCAATGCTGAGGGTGCTCGTCGCGCTCGTGGGGGTCGGCGTTGGAAAGACAGAGTTGTGTTTGCTGCTGAGCAAGAAGGTGGTCGGCGGTGTAGCAAGACCGAGGAATGGCGGATGACGAATTCCTCGCGGCAGCAAGAGCAGTGCCAGCGACAAAGTGTAGAGGGCGGATCTTCAACTGTCGGAACTCCAGTCTCGGACAATGTTCGTGCAGTAGGGCCGCACCTGAGCAAGAGCGTAGAATGCGTCTGCGCGAAACAGCAGCTGTTGCCTACTCTCCGGCTCATGCTGATTGTTTAGCTCTTTTTATTTTTATTTTTCTCCTGCCAGGAATGGGCATCATCATTGAGTGCATGCTTCCAACGGCTCGGGCAAAACTGTGTTAGATGCCACATATAGGTCGCCGCCTTGTATATGTCAATCACCCCCCC